>JAFVLL020035070.1:0-33386 GCA_021397915.2 Tor tambroides | reverse complement strand
AAGTGTGAGTGTATATTCTTGAATTTTATTTTTATTTTTATTTTTTTTTATCTTTGTGTATAATTGTAAATGTTAATGTTTGTAGTGTTTAATAAAAAAAAAAAAAACAGGTTATGTGAACCGGTTCAATTGATTCATTGAAAAGATTCGACTCAAAAGAACGAGTTGTACGTTAAGAGCACAGCAGAATACTTGCCCCAAGGCAACAGAGCACAATGATGTCTACGTCTGTTTATTTTTAACTGAATTCCTGACATACTTTTGATGTTGTGTCTGACTCTATTATCAGTTTGAGAAGGAGTTTAATGTAGGAAGCGACACAGAAGTAACACAGATATCAGAAAGAGGGGGGAGAGGGGTTGCTGTTCTAACAGTCTTGCCCAGCTGTGGCAATTATCCAACCCTAGTAAAACAGCAGGCAGCTGGAGCACCAAATGTAAGTTTACTGTTCTCAAAAGAAGACGTGCAAAGACAGTTTTAATTAATTAAATTAATCTTAGATGAGGAATGTTTAAAATTAAATAAACTTATTACATTTTAACAAACTACAAGGACTACATGTGGCTTGAACAGCTGCAGTAAATCACGCAGTGTCTCTCGAGGCTCTGAGAAGCATCCTTCTTTCACAGGTCAAACTGCGATGAAATTCTGACCAAACTGGTATTAACTTACATGTCGTTTCACAAGCTGGATGTCCTGGTAATATTTAATGCAAAAGCCGATGAAAGGAACAGCAGCGATTAGAAATAAACTGGAGAGTTGCTTGAAACGTGAGCGGGCGCGTCTGCTGGATGGAGTCGCGCGATCTTCACCGTAATCATCCTCTGGCTCTCCAGCAGGAGTTTTATCCACGTCTGCGGCCATCCTCTAATAAATGTCTCTATCTGCTTTGTAAATCACTACTGGGCCACAAAAATAGCCCAGGGTGATATAAAAACTCTTAAGTGAAGTCACACTGTAGCCATGGGTTCGTCTCCGGTGTACACTGAGCCGTTACATCGTAGCGGCGCAAGAGGAAATCACTCCTGCTTCTCCTGCTAGTGGATCATGTCTGTCGCTCTTAAAGGGCCAGTGTGCACATTCATGCCTTTGAACTCGAAGGGCGTTTGTTCAAATCTAGTGAGCTGCCTGTCTAGGCAACATTTGGAACGTGACTAAGTTGGCCAAAATGCTGTCTAGATAGGCAGCCAAGTAGGTTTTGACAGCATATAATGTATAACCGTAATTACACGTTTCGGGGCCAAAAGAATGTACTGGATCTGCCTTTTTGTCCTTCGTGCTAATACAGTAAAATATTTGTGTCATGTCCACGAAAAGGACATTTCAACCACAGGCAGACTAGATGTGTTGACTACTGTTGTTGTACAATTATTTCTGTTAATATTACGTGAGAACAAAAGATTTAAGTTTATAATATTATTAAAAATTAGGAAATGATGAACAAAGGACAAGTAAGGAAAAGGATCTGTAAATTACCACTGTGGTAATTCCTAGCATAAGACCATAATTGAGGGTCCCACACTCTTTAATCAATACATTTCCGTGTTTTTCCCATAACAGATAACTGGATTAGGCTTTATTCTTTTATATCATTAATAGTTTGCTAGCATGGACTTCATTTTTGAATATACAGTTACATGCCATTGTTCCAGAAGGGCACATCACAAATAAACTCTAAAATAAACTCACAAAAACAGAAAAAAAAAAAAAAAAAAATCATGTTGTATTTTAAAGATGATTTTGTAAAACCCAAATAAGCTTTCCAGATCTTTATTAGAATGGGTTTAAACAATATTCTTTATACTTGTTCATTGACCCATAAACAAGTATTGCACATGCTCATGTGGAACAGTCCATAAGACACTTCAGTTCACAGGCAATTAAAGCCACAGTTACCTTTCTACTGATTCGAAAAACACCAGAAGATGCCCAGGGTCCCTAGTCCTGTTGCAGGGAGCCATGAGGACCGCAGATGTGGCCAAAGCAATTAACTGCAATGTCCATAATGTAAGAGGCCTTCAGCAGCGCTACAGGAAGGACAGCTTATCTTGTCAAACCATGTGTAACCATGTATCCACGCAGACATGTTTGAGAACTTGCAAGTATCTTAGTGGAAGAGTAGGGCAACATCTCACAGCAAGAACTTTAAAATCTGGTACAGTCCACAAGGATGAGATGCACTGTAGTACTTAAAGCAGCTGGTGGTTATACAAGATACTCAATGTGCCTTTTAATATTGACAAATATTAAATTTTCCCAATTTCTTTACCAATATAATTTCACTTCTCCAAAACCAAACAAGTTTGAATTTACAGAGAATTGTAAATGAATATTCATCAAAATTCTATCAACTAATTTTATATTTTTCAACTTACTTTCCATCTCCATAAATTAATTTCAGTTCTGAAACAGGTTAAATTGTTGCTCTGAGTCCAGAAGAGTAAGAGTACATAGAGAGGCAGACCAAAGTCCTCTTTCAGTCCATATCTTCTTCGACCTGCTGTGTGTGAACCTCTACGTTTTTGGGTGGGATGTAGGATCCCATTCCTGCTGCCCGCTCTGCCTCGGCCTGTGTATATGGCTCTTCCCTCAGCTGCTTCAATCTAAAATACAAAAAAAAAAAAGACTCAGGCATATTTTTTGCACTTATGGACTTAATTTATATATGATTCAAAGATTCAACAATTAAGAGAAAGGAGAAAAAGATTTTAAAATGTTTTGACTCACCGTTTTTTATGAAGTTTAGACTTGAAATGCTCCTTCAGGGTTTTCAAATCGACAAAATACCTCCTTTAAAAAGGAAGAAAAAAATTCTAATGAAAAGCTGAATATTATAAAAAGACAAAAAGCAAAAAATACAAATGGTTAAAAAAAATTGTGGTGTATTATTGGGGTGGTGAGGTGTGTGACTTACGCGCAGTGCAGACAGCAATGCTGGGCACATCCTGTAACATCATAATCTACATCTTGCTTTAATAACTTGACAGCATTTGCAGGGATAATGTCTGCATGGATCTGGTCAAGGTCCTTTGTCCTGCGCTTAGTCTTCCATGTCTTGCAAATGTTCTTCTTCTTGCCATTATTGTGGTTTCGACCTGTTTGGACTTACCCATGATCAAAAAAACAAGAGGAGAAACTAGTTTTCACATTTTTGAAGTGAGTTTGGGGACCTATTTTGAACTTGAAGATAAATTAAGGTCTTCAACTTCTCCAAAAGACAACATGCACTAAAAGATGTAATGACATCACAAATAAAATCTGCTGTCTGAACTTTCCCTTAATCTGTCAACAGAGAAGCTGAGCTGTCAAATGCCTGAGTCGCACATTGTAACGTGTAAAACCAGTTAAAACTAAATCTAAAGTCTGAAAACTAGCGAAATGAGGTCTCTTTAAAACGTCTGAAAGAGGAAATCAGTTCGTATGACACTGGATCACTCAGAAAGAACAGTAAACAGAAATCATTTATATTCAGTAAAACAAAACACTCTCTCAAAACATGTTTATATGCTTTCCATCTGGCAGTTGTCCTTATGAACTGTAGATCTGTAAAGCTTAAGTCAAAAAGATGTATATTTATTACTTTACTCACGTTTAACACGCAGCTGCCTCACCACACACACGTTGGGCACCCACTAGAATAACTTCCGGGTCGGCATAGTGTGCGTGTAACGTGCATGTTCACCAGATGGCAGTACAGACAGCACATGACTCAAAAACAATCAGACGAAGCAGAGTTGTTGCGTCGTTACTATGGAGATTCTATCGCAATTTTCCTGAATGAGACAACGTCCTCATTTCTAGACTCGGTTAATTATGTTAAGGTTATATCTGAAAGTGATAGATTTTTTTGTGATAGCATTGTTACTCCTGAGGAAGTACAAAGAGCAATTAAGAGTTTGAAAAACAATAAGTCCCCAGGGTGTGATGGACTTACAGCTGAGCTGTACAAATTATTTGCTGATGAACTTACTCCCTTTTTAACTCAGGTTTTTAGAGAAAGTATTGAAAAAGAGGCTTTACCTCCTACATTGATGCAAGGTATCATAACTTTAATTCCTAAACCTAAGAAAGATCTTACCAATTTAGACAACTGGCGACCCATCACACTCCTTAACAATGACTATAAAATTTTCGCCATAATATTTGCTAAAAGACTTAAAGATTGTTTGGATACTGTTATAGATGAGACTCAGTCTGGATTTATGAGGGACCGACATATAATGAATAATATTAGATTAGTTTTAGACTTATTGGATTATAGTGATTTGCTGGAACATAATAGTTTTATTCTTTTCCTGGATTTTTATAAAGCTTTTGATTCAGTTGAACACAAATTTATATTTAAATCAGTGGAAAAATGTGGTTTTGGTGAATATTTTTGTAAGGCAGTAAAAACTCTATATTACAACTGTAGTAGCACAATTAAATTAAAATATGGTACTTCTCCTAGATTTTACTTGTCACGTGGTATTAGGCAAGGGTGTCCATTATCCCCTTATTTATTTTTACTAGTTTCCCAGATATTCGCTTCTTATATTTCTAATAGTGGTCTTCATGGTATCTCTATTGCTGACGAACAGATACTCATCAGTCAACTGGCTGATGATACCACTCTTTTTTTGCAAGATGCTAACCAAGTTCCTTTAGCATTAAAGTATATCCAGCAATTCTCCAAAGCATCAGGCCTGTTCTTGAACCTCTCAAAGTGTGAACTGATGTCCATCAAAGAATGTAATTTGTCAGAAATTTGTAATATTCAAATCAAAGTTCGAGTATCTTATTTAGGTGTTATTATAGAAAAAACTGAATATGTGGCTCCAACGTGATCTCTCATTGAAGGGAAGAATCTTACTAGCCAAAGCTGAAGGTTTGTCAAGGTTAACATATGCTGCTCTCTCTTTGAATGTTGACACTGCCATTCTTAAAAAAAATTGATACAATGCTTCTCAACTTTGTTTGGAAGAATAAAACTCATTTTATTAGAAAATCTGTACTTATGAACACCATTGAGAAAGGGGGTTTAAACTTTCTTGACTTCACCACTTTAAACAACACCTTTAAAATAAATTGGATAAAAAACTGTATCAATAAGCCCTCATCTATATGGAATCTGATCCCTAATGTTGTTTTTTCCAAACTAGGTGGTTTAAGTTTCTTATTAATCTGTAACTATAACATCATGAAAATCCCTATCAAATTATCTCTTTTTCATAGGCAAATGTTATTAGCTTGGTCCCTCATTTTTAAACACAATTTTACACCTCACTCGTATCTAATCTGGAATAACAAGAATCTACTGTATAAACACAAATCTCTTTTCTTTGAAAATTGGTTTAAAAATGGTATTATTTTTGTGTCTCAACTTTTCAATCAAAATGGTTCAATCTGTAATTACTCTTGAGTTTTTAGCTAAGCATGGAATTCCTGTTAGTCCGAAAGAGTTTGCAGTTGTTGCTGATGCAGTGCCACATGGAGTTCTCATGCTTTTTAGAGGTCTTTCTTTTCCAATCTCATGTCACTCAGTGGATCTTTGTAAAACATTTGTTGGAAAACAGTGCCTTTCGTCATCCAAGTCAAAAAACAATAAGAAAATTAGAGTTTTGTTTCAGATGGAGTCTATTTCTGTGCCTTATGTAATCTCTTATTGGAATGGTTTAGTAAGTGATATTCCCTGGAAGAAAGTTTGGTCTTTACCTCACAAATATTTAATTACTAACAAAATGAGAGAAATTGCATTTAAGTTGATTCATAGAATTTACCCGGATAAGTGCTCTCTTAAAAGACTTAAGAATGATATTAATACCAACTGTTCTTTCTGTTTAGAAAACAATGAAACTTCTTTACATTTATTCTGGAATTGCTCTTACACAACATCATTTTGGTGTGACATTCTTGACTTTATCAAATGTTATGTGAATCCTAATTTTGAGTTTACTTATAGAAATGTCATTTTTGGCTTTCATGAATGTGAAAAAAAAGTGATGCTTATTTTATAAACCTTATTTTCCTGTTAGCTAAATATCATATTCATAAATGTAAATTTTCTAAATGCAAACCTCTTTTTTTAAGATTCAAACTTGAAACGAAAATGTATTTTGATTCCATTGAGTTCTCTACGAACATAACAGCAATAAGAACAATGGCTTTGTTGAAGGACTTGGCATTTCCTTTGGACTGAAAGACTGAATGTCCCTGAACGGTTGTTGTATTGTTATGTTTTGACGATGACAATTGTTATTGTTTTTTTCAAGCATTCAATAAAAAATAAAATTAAATTAAATAAAAAAAATTAAAAAAAAACTTTCCTGAATGACGTGATGTAAAGTGTTTTTAGTAAAGCTTTTACTAACACCATCATGTCTGGTAAATATATTCATAACAATTATTTCTATAATTTATCATATACGTTCCAAATATATGCTTGTTACTTGCTGAACAACTTAAACTCTTACGTTTCTTCTCTCTTTTTGTCTGTCACTTCAAGATATAAAAGCCTCCTTGATTTAACTTTGCTACTCTTTGTTGCAGAGTTTACAAATCTTAAAATCTCGTACATTTTTCCAAATGGAGACAAATATGGTGAGTTAGCTCACAGCTTGTGACATGTTTGTGGTGTTCACTCTTATTTTATTAAGGCCATTAAACAGGTGTGTGCTTGTGTGTTTGTGTTTAAAGGGCGAATGCTGTTGTACTTCAGATGGTGTGGTGATAAGGAAAGGGTCTGGAAGGCAGACATCAGCCTCTGGAGTAACATACACTGGAGAATGGGACAATGATAAGGTGTGTTTAGGATATTTTTCAAAATATTAGTATTTTATTTATTTTTTTTACATTTTTCAATGTTCACTTTTTTCACTCTCACAAATGTATATTCAGGTATGTGACAACTACCTTGGTAAATATTTTACTTCTCTTAATATGCTTTTAGTAATTATGTCTTGGTTCTTGGTGTTATGTGGCCTGTAGATGAATGGCAGAGGAACTCTTACACACCCTTCAGGGTTATACAGTATATAATCAGTCCTGCAAACTTATGCAACATATTCAGCAATATTGTCATAAGAAAGGCTTAAGTCTCATGAATAATAAATTTGTTTTGCAGATTTGAAGGTGAAGGGGAGTTCACAGATTCACAAGGACTTGTGTGGACCGGGATGTTCCATAACAAAGCAGCACTGGGACTGAAGCTCAAAGTCAACAACACAAACATACACCATTTAAATGAATACAGCAAAAAAAAATTCTATCCTTTGTCTGAACTACATGGCTTTCATTAAGTGCTCTAATTTAATTACTGGACCAAACTGAACTTCAAAAGTTATTCTGAAGGACTTTTAAGTAGTGATAGTACAATATGAGCATCTTATCAAGATTGTGAAGCAAACATTTGAGTCAACTTGAAGTTGAAATCACTAAAATTCTTAGATCTTAGATACACAGTGATGCATTATCACAGCTAGCAGCCCTGAGGCATTGATGAGATCTGTTATACCAATGAAATAACTTCAGTTCCAGCAGCATCCACTGAACATCCAGAACACATGTTCCCACACACTGCATTTCAGAAAGAATCACTACTTTGTTTTAGTGCAAAGGGTGAAAGGAATGTGATTCTCTGTGTACGGTTCAGCCATTGGTGGAGCGCATCTCCAAAATACATGAGCACGCACAAGCGGCAGAGCTCATGACTGTGGTGAGAAGTCAGGAGTTGTGTAAGACCGTAAAGCTCAATTTCCTGTCCTCTGGAGTGAGAACGTGTTTACTGTGGATCAAGAGCTCAACTGGAGATCTACTACCACCCTTCAGTTCACTTCTAAATCTGCTTTAAATGAACCTGAAGCTCCAGTGTGTGATTCCATTTCAAACTGAATAACTTCTTGAGGGTGTTTTATTTGTTTCATTGTTATACCTCAATTAAATTGGGCGTGACTCAATGTTCACTTTTGTGGGTGTTTTTGTTCATATGTCTAGTGGATCCCTTCCAGAGCTCATACAGAGTTCATTGTAAAATGGAAAATTGGTCTTAAAGGTTGAAGAGGAAATTTAATCGTCTGATTCTGAGCCATAAAAATGCAAACAGACGTCTCTATCTTTCTCTCTCTCCCTTCATCCATCCACTTACTGTAAAACAAGGCCTCTTTTTGTCCTCGACTTCATCAGACTCACATGTTTCAAAGAGGAGGGGAAGAGATAGGTGGGACAGATGAGAGGGAGAGAGAGAAAGACAAGTGACAGAAAGACAAAGTCACAGAATCAGAGAGCTCTCCTGTCATTTCTAACCATACCAAAACAGAAGTGTGACATTTCATTGGCTTGTACTATTAATCAGTTTGAGCAAAGGAACTCTACTAGAAAGGATCTGAATTTAGACCTGGAAGACCATCAGATCATGGAGAATGGCAAAATAGAGGGTAAACAATCTTTGATTTTCAATCTGTAGAAATTCTTAGATCTTCCATCATGCTTTTTTTAATTTACATGAATAATTGGTCATTAATAGTGAAGTCTACTTTAAATAAAGGGTTCAGTTGATGACTTTTGAAAAGTTTTCTTTCTTTTAGGTGCATGTTTCTATCAACTTCTGTGTGGTAAAATCTGTTTCTGCATGAAATTATGTTTTTGTGTGTTTTTGCAGGTACAGGTAATGACATAGATGCCATAGACCTTCAGGTAAAATAAATTGCTCTCTCTCTTACTCTAAGTTTGTGATAGCTTTCTCATGGTTTTGTATGCTTTGGTGTGTGTGTTTGTGACAAAATAGGTTTTCTCTTTTAAGCACACGTTCATTAATCACTAATTCTAATCACACACACTCACAGATTACTGCTGTTAAGAAAATAAAAGTCATTGAGACAATGAATTGCTAATAGGAAGAGTGTGACAGAACTCCACATTTAGCTTGACCCTCCCTAATGCTATTGAGGCTGATCTGAAGCTTCTGTCCTCCTGTTTAACCTTCATGTCTCTCTATTTGGATTTGTCTCTTATTGAGTATTGGTGACCTCTGACTTGTTGCTTTAGTTGCAGGCAATGTGGGTGGAGCTAAAATCAGGAGTTGGAAGTGTGGTGGAAGATTTTGCCACCCTACGGCAAACCTACAGCCGACTGGAGGAGAAAGTCTCCACCTACCAACAAGAAACTAATGAAAAGATCCTGTCTCTCAGAAACACACTTAACACATTACAGGTTCTTACAGTTATGTTATGGTATATAAAATGAGTGGATAAGCAATATAATTTAAATAATATACACAAACATTTAAAAGTTTGGGGTCAGTACGATTTAAAAAATAATCAATTCATATTTTATTGAGGATCCCGGTTTCCACATCTGTTGAAATCAGCAGATTAGAATAATTTCTGAAGGATCATGTGACACTGGACACTGGAGGAATGGCTGCTGAAAATTCAGCTTTGCCATCATGGCAATAAATTACATTTTAAAATATATTAAAATAGAGAACAGTTATTTTAAATTGTAACAATATTTCACAGTATCACTGTTTTTACTGTCAAATAAATGTAGCATTGGTGAGCATAAGAGACTTATTTCAAAAACAATAAAAACATCTTATCAACCTCAAACTGTTGAAAGGTTGTGTATATTATATATAAATTAAATTAATATATTATATATTTTTATTTAAAAAATTAAAATAATAAATAATATTATAAAATAAATTAAAGTATAAAATTACAGTTATTTTCTAGAATTCAGTTGAAATTGTATTTTATGTATTTTTCTGCGTTGTCATTTTGAAATGTTGCTTATATTTTGATGACATTGTATATTTTCCTTTTTTTTATTGCATATGTGTGTGCAGGAAGACATAAGCACAGCTCTAACACAGCTCTCTGAGGTTAGGAGTAACCAAAAAGACCTGCAGAGGGACCTGGACCTCATGCAGAGCACCCAACACAGGTGATGCACTGTGGCTACTAAATTCTTTATTTTTTATTTATTATTTGTTTTTTTACAATTTATGGTATAGTGTATTAAACATTAGATGCAATCTAACATGCTTGGGTTTCAGCCTGCGTATACTTTCTTTTGATTATAAAAATATATATACATGTGGTATTATTGGCAGGAAAGGCTCAAGGGGGGAGGGGTCGGTGGATGGCCACGCCTCTCTAAACAGCCAAACAGAACTCAGTCTCATTCAGCATTACATAAGCAGCCTGTCAGCCAGTCAGAGTGAGTATTACAAGAGATTTAGAGATGGATGAAATTATGTTTTGTACTATAAACACAAGTGTGGAAACAATAACATGGTAGTGTATAAGATGAGAATAGGTTATGTTTGTGTGGTTAGACTCTTATCCTGAGCATGATGGTCAAAAGAAGTCTCCAGTGTGGAGGGAGAGAAAAAACAGCCGAGATCTGAAAGAACAAAACAACTCAACACTAAGTGAGTGATAAACAGCAGAATAGAAGTGAAAATGCGTTCATTTTTCATTTGTCACAATTTAAGTGAAAAGAACTGAAAAATGAACAGTTTTAAAATCATGCCTTTTTTCAGCTCAGAGGCAGACTGCAGCACTGGAGCTGTTGGAGTCTGAGAGAGTTTATGTGTCATATCTCTCACTCCTGTTAAAGGCCAACATCAGTTTTAACGGCTCGGAAAACATCAACCTCAAAGACAAACGGTAACTATGGATCACTTTCACACTTACATAGGGTCATCATCACAGTGTTAAAAAAATAGGCCGCTACAACAGTGCAGATCATCACACAAACAATTCATGCAACAACAGACATTAATTCAATTCTCCCTGTCAGAAATTCAGTGCTAAACAGAGACTCTGAATTGTAAAAGTCTGCTGTGGAACAGACATTTCATTACTTTTGCCTTCCCTTATCTCTTGTTGATTTTAGTAATTACAAATTTGATGAAGAATATGCAATGTAAAACAGTGTTTTGAGGCACATGATGCTGTTTTTTTATTATTTTTTCTCTCTCAGGCCTTTCCCTCCCTCTCTACGCTTCTTGATTCAGCAGCATCTGGAACTCCTTCACCTCCTCCAGGAGAGAGTTCTTAAAAGCCACTGGCAAGGAATCATGGGAGATCTATTTCTAAGGCTCACCAACAAAGAAGTAAAATATTATAAAGAGCAAAAATGAGCTAAAATTACCATCCTACCATGTCCTAAAGTGCACCATGTAATCTCATATGTGTGTTTTGCAGAGTGATTTTCTGGATCATTATGTATCATACCTACGGGATCTGCCAGAATGTTTGACAGTTGTTAGTCTGTTCTCCTCTTCAAAATCAGCCAGTTTACTGGAGGTATACATAAACACATTTTATATTTAAAGTGCCCCTATTATAGGTAATGAAAGGTTCATATTTTGGTTTTGGGAGTCCCCAACAACAGGTTGACATGCATGCAAGGTCAAAAAACACTTCTATTTTCTTATAGTATGCATTTATTTTTATCTTATTTGCTCAAGGACTCCCAAACGATTCGTTCAACGATTCATTTTTCCAAACCCCTCCTTTGCGTGACGCTAATCTGCGGTGATTGGTCGATTTCATTTAAAAAAGCAGTGTTTGTGAGCTTTTAACACTCCAAAAGCGGCACCTAGTGGCAAAGAATGAATTTGCATTTTCATTCAGACCAACGCGAAAATCCAAGTTTTCACAGGTCTGCGCGCGCAACAAGTGGGCGGGCAATATGCTAATGTTTCATTCTGACATCAACATGAAACGGACTCGTTTGAAAAACGACTCCTTTCAATGATTCAGAGTCGACTCTTTCTTTTGAGAGACAATAACTTTATACACGGTGCACTTTCAGATTTAAAACTTTGCAGGATGTTTTCATTCACTTAGAGCTGTGTTACACACTGCATGAAACGTAATTTTCAAAAATCCATAATAGGGGCACTTTAATATGTACAAGATTGGGATACAGTATTATGCCATAGAAAGTGACAAAAAGATGGTACATTATGTTTTTATGAATGACATTTCAATTTCATTTTAATCATATTGATAATATTAATTTAATATTTGTATTTTTTTGTTAATATTATCACAATAATATATAACAATAGAATATTGAATCATATTTTTGATAATATTTTTAAATAAAAACAGATAATTTAGTTGTCACATAAAACACAATTTTAAGGTTACCTGGCATAAATTTGAGTGAATCCATATAATGGTTTTCTAATTTGTTGTATGTGTTCAAATCCAGAGTGACATCACAGGTGATGAGACACGTCCATCTCTGCACTCTCTGCTTCTACAACCTGTCCAACGTATCCCAGAATACCATGCACTCCTCCAGGTAGTCAAAAGTATCTTTATTGTCATATTAACAGCTTTTTAGGCATGTTTGTTAGTTGTGTTTGATAAAGTGACACTTTTGATGATATCACTTTGGTCAAGCATTGCTACATCAAAACTGTCCATTTGTATGCTACTATGTTACAGAGTCTTCTACAGCAGACAGAGTCAGAGCATCCAGACTATTACCTGTTACTGGTGTCTGTGCAACAACTCCAATCTTTCATGACCCAGTACAGCCATCTGCTACAGCATAACCAGGAGCTCCTCACACACAGTCATGCCCTGCGAGAACACACAAACAACCTGTGCACACACCAGCAGGAGCGCCCCTCACACACTCGAAAAGAGCTTAGCAGGTAAGTTCAAATGAACAAATATGTGTGTTTTTGTGTTGTAAGGTTTACTGGCTCTTGTTTTTAATGTCAGGTCTACAGTGAGACAGCTGTATAAAGTCGACTATGAGAAAAATTACAGCAACACCAGTGCACAAAAGTGAGTAGATAGATGCACCAATCAAATATATCAAAAAATGGGCTCTCTGTGAATTTATGGGTGTTTCTTCTTCAGGCACTTTTATGTCATTTTAAACATGCTTTCATTGCATATTTTTTCCCCCTTCCTCAGAGATCCATCATAAAAATATGAATTATATTTAAAATTTAAACAAAAAGTTGGAAAAAAGTTAAAAAATATTATGTATAAATGTCTCACATTTGTGGTGTCATTTCAAAAACACTGACGATTTTCCCACTAAATAGTCTCTTTAGTGAAGAGTGCGTTTGAGATTAAATTTGAGATGCACACCACCATGCAAAAGCTTTTTTTAAAAAGAAAATAATGCAATTATTCAGCAAGGATACATTAATTAGATCAAAGAAACAGTAAATTCTTTTATAAAGTTACAAGAGATTTCAATTTCAAATAAATGCCATTCTTTTGAACTTTCTATTCATCAAAGAATTTTGAAAATGTATTAATGTTTTCACAAAAATATTAAGCTGTTTTTAATATTAATAATCATGTGACACTGAAGACTGGCGTAATGATGCAAAAAATGTAATTTTGCCATCACAGGAATAAATGACATTTTAAAATATATTTAAAATGAAAACAGTTATTCTAAATTGTAATAATATTTCACAATATTATTAACTGTATTTGTGATCAAATAAATACAGCCTGGGTAAGCAAAATAGACTTTAATGTCTCTTTCAAAAACATAAAAAAGTGCCCAGAATTGAAGAAATACCCTTATACATTTTCTTTTTTTCTTTTTTTTTCTGTAAGTGATCCCTCTCGACGTAACAAACGCTACCCTGACTATGAAGCGACACCCTATCACTACGACCCAGAAATCCCATCCCCTGTCTCTTTCCTGTCCGACTCTGACTCTCGCCACAAAGCCGTCTCAGTTCCTCTGCGCAGCATTCCAGAGACGGAGGGAGCAGGATCTGTCCTCTCTGATACTCTGGGTGCCCTCTTTCCCTACGGAGCAGGAGGTTCGCGCTGCTCAAGCCCGTCTCATTCCTCTGACTCCAGCATTGATATCGCATTTGTGCGTTGTAGTCCTTCTCATAGTCCACCTCGACTGTCCCACAGTAGGGGGCGAAGTGCTGGGGGTGTGGTTTATAGGTCCAACAGGACCTGTGTGTCACCTGACTCAGCAGATATAGTGAGACCACGCCCTCTACAGGCAGTGCAGAGAAAGAGCAAATCACTGAACGGCCTGCAGATGGACAGTATTGATAGCCATTCCCACCAGACAAAAACTCCCGCCCACCCGAGGCTGGAGCGCCAGTCAAGCGGCAAATCAAGACTGAGACCCAGCAGTCCAAAACACAGATATGAGACACACACCGACACAGAGGAACAGCCACGACTAATACATCAAAAGGTACACACTCATGCACATTTACATATTAATACAAACACGCACACACACACACACACACACACACACACATACATATATATATATATATATATATGGTTTTCAGAATTCTGAAACATTCCAGAATTTTGAAAACCTTAATCCTTTTGGAAGAATTATTTGGAAACTTTCTGAAAATTTTGAAACTTTTTGGAAGGTTTCTGAACATTTACCAGAAATTTTCCACCCATTTGCAAACATAGTATTGCATAGCCCTGGCAACTATCCACAACACCCTATATGCAACCTTAGAATTGTCCCTAAAAACTGAAAATTAAAAGCTAATTGATTTAGTATACATTTATTTAAATGTGAGTGTGTGAAATCTCATTCTGATTGTTCCTCAGGATCCTAGAAGCCTGGCGTGGGAGGAGCTTAAATTGAGGGGCGTGCCTGATGATTATGACCACACCCCCTTGAGTGAACGCAGTAGGAAAGAAGGAAAAGGATTTAGGAACTCCTTCAAAAAGCTCTTTAAAAAGAAGTGAGTTAAGAGGAGACACATGGCTACTTTGCACATATACAATGTCCTCACATTTAAAGCCATAATACTTTGTGTGTGTGTGTGTGTTAGGTCTAGTGGTGACGGAAAGGAGAAGACAACAGTGAAAGCTGAGTGTCAAAGCAGTGGAGAGCTGGAGTCCACCAAAGCCCCTCACACAGGAGTCACTGACAGAGGAACTGCTGTTTAAACGGTTTACTAAATGGTTCTCAACTGGGTTTGCTTCAGGGAATGCACAAATGCTTGGTCTTAGTGTTTGCTCTCTAAATATCTCTTGAACGTCGAGGGTTTATGCTTTGGGACATTACACATTTTGCATGATAAATTAATTATTCATATAATTTTGGGCAGAATTTTGAGAACTTTTGGTTCTTGCATTGTTTATGCAAATATATACTCACACATATAAACAAACAGGCACATTTACCCATCTTTTGTTCAGTTTATGTTGGACCGCGCATGTATAATGTTAATTAAATAAAAATACTGCTATAAATACATGTTGTATATATTACAAATACAAATAGAAATGTAAATACATTTGAATGCAAATGTAAATGGTAACAATTAAAATAATAAAACAATAATAAAGCAAATCTTATTTTAAGGTAACATTTATTTTGTGTATACATGTGTGTGTGTGTTTATATATATATATATATATATATATATATACAAACTGAGACAGACTAAATCCAGAAGAACTGTGGCAACGTCTCCAAGATGCTTCAAAAAACCTACCTGCAAAGCTACAGTACTGTTAATAGTTTTAGGCATTTGTGTAAAAATGCTATAAAATGAGGATTCTGTCAAAAATAATGTCATAAATAGATTTTCTTTATCAATTAACAGGTTAATTAACCTAGGTGCACTTGTGCATAGTTTTTCAGGTAGCTTTGCAGGTAGGTCTCTTGAATAATCTTGGAGACGTTGCTACAGTTCTTCTGGATTTAGTCTGTCTCAGTTTGGTCTGTTTCTTCATATTATTCCAGACAGACTGGATGATGGTGAGATCAGATCTCTGTGTAGAGCACTGGCTGTTGACAGACTCCTTGTGCAAACAAAAATCTCACTGGATTATTACAATTAATGGCAAAATTAATGTTTGGAAATGTAAACTGGTATTTCCTACTGACACACTACAGCAAAAGCTAGAGATAACTGACTTAAAACCATTTTTTAGCTGGTGAAAATACTAGTGTTCTAATAATTTTGGCCACCACTGTATATACGACAAAAATAACAACACCATTCAGATAAATTTTATATTTTTTTCACCTTGGTTTAATGTGTTAAATCTCATAAAAGAGTTTCACATTTGAAACAAAATATTGGCTTTATACAGTCTGTAAAACTCAAATTATTTTACACTATATACAAGACATGTGCATCACATCACACAAGAGAACGCTGCTGTAGTGAACATGGAGTAGTTTGACACACGCTCTGTACTCAAAGCATCCAATAACACATTTGACTCTTTCAAACATATAGAGTAAATGTTACTGGAGATTAGGCTCAGACACGGTTTCATTTGGGTCTTGACAAAAATCCGGATCATAGATCGTGTGACAAGCCCACGGTTTAAAAATGCTGCTAGGAAGATACTCTATTTGCAGTAGGGTTTTAATGGCGTACGATCTTATGTAAAGTTTTTAAATGCATGTTAGAGGTAGACACGACATGCTAAATTTACGCATTCAGCTAAACGAAACATGATTTTGCTATTTTGACACAAAAAGAACAGTATTCAGATATGATGCGATATGAACTGATGAAAATGCTAGAAAGCTTCACAGACAGCTACATTCTAGAAAGAGCGCTTTTCTGACTTCCCATTTCATATTTACAAATACTGCATTCGTAAAACGTTATGTTATCTCTATTCGCTTTTCAGCGAGCCTGATAAATAGGATTTCTTTATCTGTTATACTCTTATTATTGACATCACAGCCTGTAAGTGCGCACTCACCCATTAACACACATACAGCACGCGGAGAAAAGCACACGTGAGCAAAACGTATTGTGCAAACCTTCAATAACAGTGCTTGGTAATGAACTAAAACATGACACTTGCCTTTTCTGCATAAATAATGACATATAAAACTCTACAAATCACTCCATTCCCATTAAGTGGCTCATGATGATGTACATGATGTTGTTACAGTATCGGGCAGCACAAACATTCTTATTGTGGTATTTTCATGTTTTTTTTTTTTGGACATTGTACTACGGTAATACCATGGTATTGTTTGAAGCACCTTGAATACCATGTAAATACCATGGTATGTGACTAGGGTAATCATTCAGAACCATTATATATATATATGGTATTGTCATCTGATACCGCCACTATACCATGATACAGCCATGATACATGGAAATAAGTTAATGATATTACTACAGTATAAATGAATTAGCATTATTCATGAATGATTATACTTTGATGAAAATATTTATATTTATATTATATGTTATTAATTTCTTCATTCAATGCTTAATCCACTGGATGTAGTAACTAAAAATCCTTCAGGACTTTACCTCCGTTTGAGTAACATGAGCGGCAGAATAATGAAATAAGATGGCGCCCCCTAGTGTATATTTAAACAGTCAAACAAAATGACTCTTGTATTTAGCAACTAATAAGCAAAAATATTTTTTCTGTTCACAGAGAACATGTTTTTTGTATTTTTCTGCGCTGGTTTTTCATTATTTTGTATGTAAACGTGCTAGACGGACTTGACCTTTATTCGTACACTTCTCATAGTGTCTTGTGAATGACATGCTGTTCTAAAAATGTGGTTCTCAAGTTGAAAGATTAATTTTTTAAAATGTGTCTCTAGAATTTTTTTTTCATTCCACTGCCCTGGGTCTCACATTTTTTAAATGCAAAAATGCATTTTGTGTGAATGGCCTATAAGATCATTAACATTCATAATTTACAAAACAATAGAAACACCTGCACTAAGGTTCCATTGTCTGTTATTGTGCTGTTAATTAGACAATGTGGATCTAATGAGACATAAAACTTACTGAAGCCTTAAAGTGGAATTACATTAACAGTTTAGCAAATTTTTGTGGGCAAAATCCAGGATTTCTCATTAGGGTGAAAGATTTCCGCACACAGATTTCACATCGGGTTAAAATTAGACAACAGAAAATTGCTTGGTTTGAAAGTGACTTTGAAAGTGCTTCACGTATCTCTACACATGACCGTGGACTTTTTTACCCGCAAAATTTCGTAGAAATTTCACTAATGTGACTGCACCCTTATGATAAAAGCAGATGCCAAAAGAGGGAAATGTAAAGAAAGAGATGCAGAAGAAAATACAACTGAGTTTGTGAGACTTATAGTTGGTTCGCACAGAGCGTGTTTTTGCGTTCCATTCCACTGCTTTTTAATTGTTTTTCTATGTAAACACATTCTTGCGTTCTTCTATTTTTAAATGCAAAAATGCGTTCTGTGTGAACTGTATTAGCATGACAGAGAGGAGCTGTTTACAAGGGTGCATCAAGCTACAAAGCTAACAAGATGTTAAAACACCTGCATATCATGCCAGATATAAAAAGCCATGTTATTTGTGTCCTCTTTTAGACAACTGTTGTACTAGACTGTTGTGTTTTCACATTAGTTACCTCAGTCGCGCAGAACTGATGGTTGCGTATCAAGGTCTCTAACGAGTTTAGTTTGCACTGTTTTTGTGCACTGACATGTATCTCTATAGTAAGTTCACACAGTTTGGCAGTACAAAAAAATGACGTTAAACCTGTACGATACCAAAAGATATAATGTATTAACTGGAAATGAATTTGAATTACTCGATTTGCCGTTACATGCTATGCGAATCTATCACGCATATTAAACGGTCTACCTACATCTGCTTGTACTGAGGTATCGATTTTGTATCGATACGAGGTACCAGGGGCTGGTATCATACCAAACCCAAAATTTTGGTATTAAAATCTGTAGTGTTCAATTCCAACTGTCTTTGAGTATGTTTTTTTCTGTAGTGTTTTGTTCAGTAGCTTCATAAATGAAAATGAGGTGTATAAGTCTCAGGAACATGTACTTTGTAGCGTGCATTATGTAGTGTGTGTTAAGACAGTGTGTTGTCAGTAGCTGTTCTCGTGGCCCGCGAGGATGTACAGATTACTTTGAGCCGTAGGGTCTTCCGTCGGTTTGCTTTCCAACACCACCACTCTGAGAAAGAGAGAAAAAAAGGTGTGTAAGAACAGTGCTGACCATGGTGGTACAATGTGTGTTCTGGTGAGCTCTCACCTGTCCGCACCCAGCAGCCTGTAGATTCGCGAGTTATCAGAAATCTCCTGAGTAATCTAAAGCAGAGAACATCAGTTACCATGAATCACTCCACTACTGACAAGGGACAATAGACCTTGTTTTGCCCACCGAATTTGGCTAATGTGACCGCACCTTAAAGCTATGTTATGGGATATGAATGTATAATCTAGATCAGTGGTAGGTCACGATGTTGGAGGCATTAAACCATCAAAATTTAATTTTGTATGATAAGCTGTTTTGATCACCTGGTTCCAACTAGTTAAATTTAGAAAACCAAAGACACACCACACACCTCACTGTTTTTAAAGCTTCTTCCCTGCATGCCATGCTTCCAGAACGCCAAAACACTGTCCTGCAGACACACTTGAAAAAAGACAAATACATTATTATTAATCAAAGCACACAATTAATTCCGCACCTCAGTCTTGTATTAATTTAGTTCTTACCTATGGCCTCAATCTGAAAGTTAAAGATGAGTTCAGTTGACAGCTTTCTGTTGGATTTTAACCTGCCCTGTAAATTCACCAACTTTATACACCCTGCAAAATACAGAAAGAGATTATGAGTAATGACTTCCTAGAGCTGAATCTGCTGCATAAAGAAAATGCAAGAGCCTGTGCAGATGCTTGTTTGAACATGAATCTGTGCTGCAGGTACTGACAAATACCAAGAGAAAAAGATCCTGTGTGAAGTCAGAAACCATTATAGCTTTATCAGGAGACAGGTTAATGTACATGTGCTTTTATCATATTGTAGCTAAAAATAGCTATAACTGTGGCAAAAATCACTGTGATGCAGTTTTATTGGTTTTATAAAATGGCGACAAGTACAATTTATTTGTATTAAACATTGTTTATTCTTATTAACAGTAACAATAATGATAATAAATGAAATGTATATCATTTTAATTGATTAAAATTATTATAACCCATTCTTCCAAATAATATAGCTAAATATATACATAAAACAAAAGCGAATACTACTATTTAATCTGTTCTAATATTTCATATTATTATATTATTTATTATAATAAAAATAAATGACTTACGATCTAGACACACTAGGACGGTATCTCTCTCCAGCTGAGTCACATGAATGACACATGTTTGAGGTGTTTCTGGAAACACACAACACAACAAAAGTTCATACAAGTCCCATGAGCAACACTTTAAAAACTCCAAACATCTTTTTGGCAATGCAAACCAAGTAAAATTTTGAATCGAGACACAGTGAAACTCTGATACTGACCGGGCTCTGTGAACGCCGGGTTGGCGGCATTGGGATCAACAGTGCCAAACGTGACCACCTGATCAGGATGGCTTCCTTTGCTGACCGCCACACAAACCAGTGGATAATGCTGCTCAGGAACCACCAACATCTCAAAGACTTCTAATGGACATGGCAGGGTGAGGTCTATGCTCTGGACAGACACAAATACAAAGGATTGAACTCCTGTGCATGGATGCACATTGAGTTTCTCAATGTGATTTCTCATTCACTCACTTACCTTTATCAGCATGAAGCGCTGCATGGCTTCCACCCATTCAAACAGCATTACGCTGGACTGGAAAGCTCCACATAAGTACTTGTGACCGGTGTACGGGTTTCGCACTATACATACACATAAAGAAACATGTTTCATTTTTGACTGCATATATAATAAAAAATATGTATTATTTTATGTGCCAACCCTAAATACTATCCTAAAAACTATTTGGAAGGCATTTCAACACAAACATAAGAATACAAAGTGCATGTGAGTGCGTTTATACTGACCTACACAACATTTCTGACACCCCCTCGTATCTGGGATTTTATTGGACACAGTAAACTTCCTGAAAGAAAGGCATTAACATGACAGCAATCAAATGCAAATATTTAATATAGAAAACAAATATTTGAAATTACAAATGACAACAAACTAAACAGCTATACAAAAATTTTAAAAATCATACCGTGGGATGATTTTGTCCGGGAGTTTGTGTGTTGGTATGGCAACAGGTAACTTCTGCATTTGTCGAGCTTGCTCAAAGAGCCCCGTCAGGTTGTAAGAGTACAATTGAGATGCTTTACCTGTGGAAAAACACATATATGTGCATGGAATTTCATTATGTTAAAGCTAAAACATTAAAATATTCTTCAAATGCATGGTGAATCTTTTCCTTATTGGTTTTATCTCACCTGATATTGAAAGCAGCCAGTTGTTCATTACATACACCCATGTGCACCTCCGTGGAACCAGCTGTATGTGGTTTAATGAAATAAACGATAAATCAAATGATGCTTCATCTGATTAATTTCCTTTCAGATCAAATTCATAATTACTGATTGCATATATAAAATTGTGAAATTTTATTATACATTTTACAAATATTAATGACATATTTCCATATTTTTAGCATTCTGAAATATAGATTTAAAATGCTACAAAATATGATTATATGATTTTTCATATCTACATTGCCAAGTCTGACAAAATGATTCCTAACTTCCACGCCAAAATAAAAAGGCCCTGACCGGTTCCATTGTGCTCTCATGGATTTCGTTCAGATTGAGGGTATAAATTCCTTCCTCTGCACCAAAAATCAGATACTGATCTGAAAAAACAGTCATAAGGGTAGCTCATAAGGCTGAAAAAGCATAATTATTGTTATTATGTAATTTAGGGGTATTTGACTTGAGAATGCATGAGCTCTGCATGAACTGTTTGTTACCCCTGGTGTTTGGGTTTATCCAGGAACAGGCACAGTGAATCTTTAGGGGACAGCCGTTAAACACTTTAGAGAAACAAGCTCCCATCTGCAAAGTAGAAACAAATATTAACATTGTGGCGGAGCAGAGTTTGAATGGTCCAAATCTAGTTGCTATGACATTTGTGTTAATCCAGGTGTGCTGATACATCTTTCAATGTTTGTGTGTATGAAAGAGAGAAAGAAGGAAAAATAGTGAAAGATGGAGAGATAAAGAGAAAAGGGAGTGCTGGATAACTCACATGTACTTTAGGGGTCGGTGGGAGGCCATTACTGAACGGAAGCTACAAAAACAAGAAACAGATCAACTCTGTAAGAGGCTTGTGTAAGAATCACAGTTTACCAGAGCAGCATATGTTTGATTAAACTATATTTTTCTCCATTTAATCAGGGAATAGTAATCATAGGGCAATAATTGTAAAGTCAGATCACTCTGACAAAATATTTCTACTGCATCTCCTCCTGTCTGTAGCACAGACAATGTTTAATCATTTAATTTTAAGGTTTAGAACAACCCTAATTATAACAATAACATAATGAAGGAGGCATAGATATTTTCTTTACTGGGCATCTGAACCATTTTTATGAATTTATATATATATAAAAAAGCATTAACCATACCTTCAGATTAGGTGAGGGAAGGGAGGCCAGTTTTTCTTTCTCTCCATTCTCCTGGACAGAAACTCCATTGCCTGCACATAAACACTCACATTTAATCATCTGTCCTTTGAAAACTGAAACCACAAAAAACAAAGACACGCCTATGTAAATTAGGTTCTTTATAGATGCCCCATTTAAAAAAACATGCAATTTGCCTGATTATGGTTGCACTAATACTACCTGCAGAAAGCAAACAGTACACAGAATTTGTGTAATTTTTATTAACGCATCTGTTATCGAGGTAATTACGTAACTAAGTAATTCATGCGTCTAGACGTTGCAAGACTTCTGATTCTTTTGCTGCAATAGGTAAATAACTAAGAGCAGTATACAGTAAAACTCAGAGATAAAAAAGCAGTATGTTATGTTTATGATAATAAATTAAATAATATGATAATAAATACCATTTTGCAATACTACCCCGCTCAGAACTGGCTGGCTGGTCTCCCAGCTGGGTCACATCTGGTTTAGCAGCAGGCTAGTTTTAGACGAGGTTTGACAACTTTTTTTAAGCTGGTCAGCCTGGGAGGCCAGCTAAAACCAGCTGAACACCATCTAGCCAACCAGCTTAAGCTGTTTTAAGTAGTTATTTTCAGTAATGCCAGCAGCATAACAGACTTTTGTACAGCTAAAATAACTGGAAGTGAATAAAAACCATAAGCCTTGCACATTCAGCTTAAAAATGACCATGTCTGTTCCTAAGCTAAAAAAAGGTGGATATTCCCATGTACGTCAGATTAAGGTAGTCTGCTGCATCCTCCATAACCAGGCAATGAAAAAACAAAGACGTGTGCTGTGCAAAGTGTATTCTGCACTACATTTTGGGGCACGTTTTGTTACCTTATTTGCATAATTTATTACGTGAATTGGGTTGTCACACATCACAATCTAACAACTATACCACACAGACCTATCTACGAAGCTCTCAACTATCCTATGGTAAAGCTACAGTTATCTATGTTGGGCGGCTGAACTAATGCCAAAATGATATTATTCAAAAGCACAAGGAATAGATGAAGACTGGCAGGGCTGTCTACCAGTCACAGGAAAGCACACTCAAGTGGGCAGTGCTTAGCTTACTTTGTTCTTCCTGTTGTTCAGCATGAAGCCATTCCCAGAACCTATAAATCCCATCATCCCCTGCTGGCTCTGTCTGTTCATGCTCAGATGGTTTGTTACCTAGACTACTACGCCTGTGTGGAGGCAGGCGAGGTGGTGGCGGTCTGGGGGGCACACAGGACACGGGTCGAACAGGAGGGGTGGAGCTTGCAGAAGCTGGGGAACGTTTAATGGTCCCTTCTCCGGTGTTGTCCTCTGAGGCGGTACTGTTCTGACCGGGAGACAGAAGCTTCGGCTAGGAAGTGATTAAGGGAAAAAGAGAGATAGTGTGGGTTACACATTATGTCAGAAAGCATGTTTTGTATAGGAAAAGTGCGTAAGTTTTACCTTGGGTGGCAGTGGAGGTGGCACTTTAGGCCTCATGGTTGAAGTGGAGTTACTGCTGTAGACGCAGACAAACAAAATCATTGTAATGATTTATATTACTGCTAATCATGATGTGGTAACACAAAACCAGGATGCAAGGACAAACAGCACAGTTTCTTTGAAAGGTGGGAACACATACAGGGATACAATCAGATGAAGAAAGAGACCTCATATGCAATGCCAAAAACAGTAAAGAATGTAAGCAAGAATGGTCATGTGGACACAAGACACACAAACTGCGTGCTAAATATGTTCACATACACATAATCCACCCAATCCAGAGCAGAGCTTGGAAATATTTTGAACTTCTTAGAGTTCTTAAGTTCCAGGAAGCAGGAGAAACACAATTTGCAATTGTCCTCAGTTTGGACTTTGAGCTTCAAAGCTTCAAACTGACTGGAAATGAAAGTGTTACTGTATATCTTGTGCTCATCACTAGGTTATTAAACAAACCAAAACAAATGTCTGATCAAATCACTACAACATACACAAAATTAGATTTTTATGATTATATTTTTTACATTTCTGAAGAAAATGTGAGTGGTACTTGTCCCTGCAAAAATCATTAGCACAATGCTAGGGTATTCTGGGTGATTGCTAATGCTATGTGGTTTCTAGGATGTTCTAAGTGGTTGCGTACTGTCCCAAATCAAAAAGCCCAGCCCTAAGCCTCTATGATACTCTGCTCTCTAGATATAACCCAAGTTGGGAATATCATCTGGCAGAGAAAAATTGTAGGTCTGATTTTATAAAAAAGTAGTAGCATATGCAATTGTATCGAAGTTGGCATGAAACTGAAATTGTGATCATCTTTTCTCCCCTATTGTGACGTATATCTGAGTGAAACTGCTTATCAAACTAGCGAACTTGATTTTGTCCATCAGAAATTGATTGGATCATTGTCAGGTTGCTGTAGAAGAGGCTTTATTGCCTAGCCCTCACGCCAATGCACACATTAGAGAAGTTAATGTTGCTGCGAGGGTGAGGGGAGGTTAAGGTTTTTGAATAAAGATTACGAGGGCACATAAATTAAAAAAATAATGATGTGCATTTCAGTAAAAATCATGCATTTGTGCACCAGCAAGCAACTATAAACCAGACACACTACAAAACAAATCGAGCGCATCCTTCAGTATCACATCCGGTCAACACTAACAGACAGGGAGTCACGGATGATCACAGGTGTTTTTGAATGATACACATCTCACATTATATCTTCCTCTCACTTACTGCAAATCATCACCTTCATCCTCCTCCTCATCCTCTAAATGTGTCACATGACCCCTGAGAGAGATGAAGACGGTGAGGCTAAGAAGGTACAGCAGCCAGAGAAGAATGCAGAGCACACGCACACACACACACGCACACGCACAAGCACGCGCACGCGCACGCACACACACACGCACACGCACACACATACACATACAAATACACACACAAACACACACACACACACACACACACACACACACACACACACACACACAGACTCAGCAGCAAGACCTTCTCAGTGCCAAGCAGAGGAGATGAGACTGCAGAAGTGATTAGATTGCACAGGTTTGGCTGACCAATCAAAAGAGACAGTAGGAGGGGCTGTACCTTTGATTGAGCTCCTCAGCAACGGATTTTAACAGACTCCTACAAAATTAGTGAATAAAAGACAACTTGTTTTACACATATATACAAAACACACAAACATATATTTATACACTAAAGATGTGTTCTGATACATTTTTATTTATTTTTTTATATAAAACTGCTGAAGTTTTTGATATATGCTAGTTTTTTTTACTTTCTCTTATTTATTTTTAGTTTTGCTGTTTTTAAACTAGACATGGGTGACAACGGATGACTAGATGACCAACAACTGACTAGTTGATTAGTGATGTTAACTAGTTTTAGACTTTCTTTAATTTTTTTATTTTCAGTTATGTGATGGGTCATGATGGATTCAACTAATAATCCAACAACTGACTAGTAAATTAGTCAGGTCACCTAGTTTCAGACATTTATTTATTTTCAGTTTTTATTTTAAACTAGGCATGGGTCACAACTAGTAATCCAACAACCAACTAGTTGATTTTTGTAAGGTTCAGACATTGTTTTTGACACTTTAACAGTTTTATTACTTTAAACTAGGAATGGATTCAGACAGATGACCAATCACCTATTCATCTATCAACTAACTAGCTGATTAATGAGATCAAGACTTTTCCTTATTCATTCATTCATTCCTTAATTTGATAAACTCACAAATAAAGCATAACACACACTCACTTGTTATTTCCCAGAATGCTTTGGGGCTCTAATGGTAGATCCTACACGAATCAAAAAAACAGTCAGAGAAGTCATTCAAACAAACACACTAAATAGCAATAAATCAATGGCATAATGTCACAAACCATCTCATGATGCGGTTCGGTTTCTTTTCTCAGAGGTGGGTCGAACTTCACCTTATCAACTAGAAGAGGAACACATAGAGACTTCAGATTTCTCTCTCTGCTTTTAAGTAGGCAGGCTAAGAATTTTTGTGCTTATTTTGGTTCGGTGAGTCAAAGTCTAATTGAGACATGACTTACAGTTAATCTCAGACAGAGTCTTTCCATCTCGTGAGCTCCTGCTAGTTGAGCGGATTCGATGCGGAACAGACACGGGAGACTGCAAACACAGAGACCACAAGTAAAGTTTCTAAACTTGAAAGCTAAAACGGCTTAGTTACATCAAGTACATACCTTTTTTGAATATCTGTTACAAGACCCTAATCTTTCCTCAAGACAACACCGCAAGCCACTGCCGTTATGTGTTAAATCAAATAAACTCTCATGCTTTCACAAACACACAATCGCATATGCACACGGCAGCATGGGTAACCGGACACACTTGTACCTGGCAGCTGGCAGAGCCAACTGTCTGCCCTCTCTTAGGATCTATATCTAAAGAAACAACCAATTAGAGATCAGTGTTTCAGTTTAAAGCCCTAACATGATTTCCCACTGGTTAAAAGATAAAGAAAGAGTTAGATATATGACATCACCTCTGGGTCAATGTCATCCTCCTCTGCATCGCTATGTGTGCTGTGGTCAGGGTTGTTGGCTTTGTCCAGTAGCTCAATGGCAAGAGTCCGGCTAAGTGGTTGGGTAACGAATGGGTGCTGCAAAAGAGAAGTGATGCAATGAAAAATTACTGAACGATGGTGGATTAACTGGAGCCAATCATAAATGTTCTCTAAAGGAAGGGCGGATTTTACCTGCAATAATCTGTCAGCCGTTGGTCTCTTCTTGGGATTTTTGGTCAAAGCCATTTTCACAAAGTGATGGAAGTTATTTGTCCTTCATGAACCAAAACAAAACAGACGAGTGTGAGTTTTTCAAGCATATTGTAATAATAATTTAAATGTGCAGTTGTAATCACAACCTTACAACTAAAATAGTGAGGTTTAAAAAGCAGAAATGTGAAACTTCTCTTATTTTTAAATCATTTTTAAAACTTATTTATATTTAGAGCTATAAATCATCTTTTTTTGAAGTGGGAATACTTTTATAGGTGAATGACCTATATATATATATATTTACATTTACATTTACATTTAGTTATTTAGCAGACGCTTTTATCCAAAGCGACTTACAAAAGTCTATATATATATATATATATATATAGTCTATATATACATATATATATATACACATACATATATATATATATATATATAAAATGATACTTTTATTCAGCAAGGAGGCATTAAATTGATCAAAAGTGACAGTAAAGACATTTATAATGCCACAAAAAAAAATCTATTTTAAATAAATGCTGAATTTTCTATTCATCAAATAATAAAAAAATCTCTTAAAAAAAGCAGCACAACTGTTTTCCACACTGATAATAAGAAATGCTTCCCGAAGAAATTTTTTTAAAATGCTTTTTTAAAAAATTATTTAAAAAATAATAAAATTTTATTTTATTTTATAATAAAAAATAAAATAAATAAATAATATATATATTTTTTTAATCTTACCAACCCCACACTTTTGAATGAAACTTTAAATCAAACACTTTTATAAATACTTACCACTTTACTTTGTCTTTCAGCTTAGGTGGTTGAAAACTACTCTTAGTCATTAGGAAGAGTGCTCTAAGAAGGGGAAACACAGCAGAATGAACTAAAATAAAACAAATTTTGAAAAGCAGAAGAAAGCTAGAGTGTCAACATACTGAAGGTGTCCTGTGTAATACCTCATGGGGTGCAAGTCGAACATTGGCGGCTCCAACTCTGCCAGCTCAATAGCTGTGATGCCCACAGCCCAAATATCACACAGCTGATTGTAGCCACCTTTCCTCTCAACTGCTGCCACCTCAGGTGCCATCCTGCAGAGAAAGACATATAGAGAAAAGAAATTCATACAGTTCAATGACTAGAATTAAACTATTAAAACAATCCTGCCACATGAGAGACAAAGGAGGACTGACATACCAATATGGAGTTCCAATGAAGGACTTTCTTTTTGCTAAAGTGGCTGATATCTGAGCTGAAACTCCAAAATCAGCTGGAAAGAGAGAGATGGCAGGTGTGAGATTGGAATTAATCCATTAATTGGAATGGAGATCTTATTAAATGCAAACTCCCAAGGTGTTCACACAAAGTTTTTTCTTACCTAGCTTAACATAGCCATTGTCTGTCAACAGTATATTTGCGCCCTATAAAACAAGATTAGAGCCACAGTGAGCAACTGTGAAAGATAACAACAAATCACAACTTCTTTGAAACAATCCTGGTCATTTGTGATGGCTGTATAACTATTTGATTATAGACCAATTCGTGAACCAGTTCATTAAACAAAACAACTTAAAAATTACATGAGTTTTCATGAAATTCCCTGATATATCCATGTTGTCAAGAATAGCATTAAAAAACAAAACAAAACACTTAATCTAAGACTTCAGAAAAAAAAACTTTTGCATAATATCAGTCAAGTGGGACATGAGTACTAATTATGTCAACACTGTGAGGAATGGCCTCCTTCAAGTGAGATTTAATTGTGTCCAGTCTGTACCTTTATATCTCTGTGGATCTTGCCTTTGTTATGGAGATAGTAAACACCCTGAAATGGACACAAAACCCCTTATTACCACTTTAATCAATTTGAATTGCCACATATCAGTATTTTAAACATTAGTAGATGTGTATGTATATACCTGCAGGGTCTCCCGACATACATAGGCAATCTGGGATTCTGACAACGGCCCAGTAACTGTTAGATATAGATATACATGTATATGAGAGATACTGCTGAACAGCTCAACATGATAAATGCTTTATAACCTCCCGTTTTGGTTTTAGTGACAATAGTTACCATGGTAAATATCCTGGAGTGAGCCTCCACCACAGTATTCCATGCTGATCCATAATTTATCTCTCCTGAAACAGGGATATTAAGACATCAATTATCAAGTCTTGTCATACCAGTTCTGGTAACAACAGCTTAAAAGCAGTGCTTGTATAAATTTGGATGCGGTGTGTACTTCAACAGGTAGTAAAAAATACCAACAAAGTTAAAAGCGAGAAATACAATATTCAAAAGTTTGGGGTTGGTAAGATTTTTAAATATTTTTGAAAGAAGTCTCTTATCCTCACCAAGGCTGCATTTATTTGTTTGAAAATACATCAAAAACAGTAACAGTGTGAACTATTATTACCGTTTAAAATAATTGTTTTCTGTTTTCATTTTATATTTTAAAATGTAATTTATTTCTGTTATGGCAAAGTTGAATTTTCAGCAGAAACATAATCCTTCAGAAATCATTCTAACATTTGGTGCTCATTTTGTTTTGTTATTATCAATGTTGAAAAAGTTACCAGTTGCTAGTTAATACTTCAGTAGAAATCCATTTTCAGGATTCTTTGATGAATATAAAGATCAAAAGCACAGCATTTATTTGGAATAGAAATCTTTTGTAAGATTATAAAATCTTTGCTGTGACTCCAAACCTCTGAACGGTGATGTAGCGCTGAACCTAACAGTGTTATTTTGCAAAAAACAGCTGAAATGCACAACCAGATGCTTGCACTACATTATTACATGTAGAAAATGTATTAAATGAAGCCAGAGCCGGTGTTTGATTGCATGTGTGTACATGTACCTGAGGTAACTGCCAAAATATGCAACAATGTTTGAGTGTTTACAATCTTTCATCATAATAATCTCCTGCTGCACCACGTCAAAGTCCTCTCCTGAAAAAATCAATTGACAAAATACAGTAATTCAATAAAGAAATATGTCAAGTGCAAACAGACCCAAACATGGAAACTGTGATTCTGCACTAAAAAGTGTGCGAACACGCTGCCTGTATTTAAGATGCATGCACAGTCACTCTATTACAATGCATGAACACACCACAGTTGTAATATTTAACTACTCAAGTATAGATTGACAGTGATAGGGCACTATCTAGAGGTGGTTAAGTAGCACAGTGTGTACAGGAAGGCTCACCTGGCTCTAGTTTGATGACTTTGATAGCAGCCAGTTCTCCAGTGCTGACATTACGAGCCTGGAAATGGAAAGCATAAGAGCTGTGAGTCCATAAGCTCAAAAGTTGTGCAATAACATGATTATACTTGTTATATAGATCTGACTCACAATAAAAGATCTATCTGTTCCAACAACTCATTAAAGCTGAGACACATCAAACAGTTTCCAAAACATTCCACTTATCCACCATTGTTTGGACATACAGAAAGTCTCACTCTAAATCACCACTAGTTGGTTAATATTGACTGCAAAAACAAAAAGCAGTGTTGAATGTTATTTGTTGTTGTAATGTTATTAATGTTATTTAGACTTTTTTCAAAGAATTAACCCACATATAACTTACATACAGTTGTCTATGGACATTAAGCTGGTATTTGGAGAAAATACTTTAACTACTGGTTGACCAATGTTGGCCAATGCTTCAAATATCTACATAACTAGTGGCTGACATACAAAATAAAATTTAATGACCGCAAATTAGAAAATGTTGACTCAAAAATAATCTGAGAACAGAAATAGTTCAGTATACAATGATGGTAACATTTTAGTACAGGGATCAATTCTCATTATTAACTAGCTGCTTATTAGCATGCCTATTATTAATATATTGGCTGTTTATTAGCACTTATAAAGCACATATTCAGTATGACCATATTCTACATCCCTAATCCTACCCAATACCTAAACTTAACAACTGCCTTATTAACTATTAATAAACAGCAAATTAGTCATAGTTAATGGTTTGTTAATAGCAAGAATGGGACCTTAAAATAAAGTGTGACCACAATGACAAGTCTGTTATAGGTTAGTAAAGAAAGATAAACAACTTATGTTTTGCACCCAAATGGCCAAGGATATTACCTGATGCCCAAATATTTCCAAATTAAACCACCTGATCGATATATCTGTCTATCAATTTTAATATTAAAAATAAATTAACATACGATAAAAAGTCAGTAAGATTTTTTTTATCCATTAAAGAAATTAATACTTTCATTCAGCAAAGATGTATTAAATTAATGAAAAGTGACAGCAGTGTAATGTTACAAAATATTTTTATAAAAAAAAAATGCTGTTCTTTTGAATAAGTACATAAATACATATTATGCAGCACAACTTTGATGATTACAAAAAAAATGTTTCTTAAGCACCAAATCAGCATATTAAAATGATTTTTGAAGGATCATGTGACACTGAAGACCGAAGCAATGGCTGCTGAAAATTCAGCTTTTCCACTGCAGGAATAAAATACATGTTTATATATATTAAAATAGAAAACTGTTATTTTAAATTGTTAAATTATTTCACAATATTGATTTTTTTACTAACGTTTTTAATAAACATTTTAAAAATCTTACCGACTCCAAACTTTTTTACAGTAGTGTGTTTTTCAGGATTTTCTAGACACACACAGAGTATTTTGCATGTTCTCTCACAAGTTAAAGAACAAACACACTCACAAAGGCTTCATCTATAAGACCGAACTGAGAGACATCTGTCTGCCAAACAGAAGTGAGGATGATGTCATCAGAGACACAAAGAGAAAGAGAGAGATTTTCCAACACTTTATCTCAGTTTTATATGGAATTCCATTCAGCATTCCAAGTAATGCGGAACAGAAGCAGCTGGTGAAATGTGTGTATTGATGTTCACAGCGCTGTGATGGCTGTCAAAAGTAGGACAAGGAGAACATCAAATAACTTTCCCATGCGCACACACTCACACAGTGCCTCTCTGATCGCAGTGAGGCATTTCACTGTCCTGTAATAAATACGCTCTGGGCTGTTTCTACTTTATTATAATAGCTAATTGATAAATCTAATCAGGAGGAACATATGTAAGCAATTAAAATTATATTGCAAGAATCAACCAGATTTTACTACTGACTACTATAGAGATAGAGGTAAACCTGGGCATACACTGCCAGGGAATTTGTGAAACCACATCATATTTTCACACCGCTGAGTAGAGCTGAGGCCCAATATCAGGTCTACTCTGTAGAGTTGGCAGAAAAATATTTTGCTTGTCGGTTTAGTTATTCTGGTCCTACATGTCAGACATGTCAAGATGAACCCATCCAATTCTCCACCTACATCAAGGCTCTGATTGAGTGAACGTGTGTGAATTACATGGCATTCACCCAACACGCACTCTCACCCACGCACACTGTAAAACCCCAGGAAGGGGGAACAATTACGAACAAACAGGATGGACATAGTTGTGGGCAAACACATTCACACAGACACACTTGCAGTTTAAAGTTCAGCCACTTCCTGTCACCAAAGGAAGTAGGACACATTTAATGTTTCTTAAGAACATGATTGCAATTGTCTTCCCCCTTAGATTCTAGACACCTTGCAACAGCCCTCAGTAGTGTCCATCTGCCACTGCACAACCTATTGGTCTATTCTTGCCTTTGTTTATGTCACATAAAGAGATGCAGGACTTTGAGTTTGACAGCCCTGCACTGGCTCTCTCTGGTGAAATAGAGCTGCTAGGCCCAGTGCATTATGAAAACAAAGATCTACACCCTTACAGGATATTACACCATATCCGAATGGCAAAATTGCAGCAAAACACAGATACACTCCGGTCCAGCATTAACTCACATCTGTTGTCTCCCGCATACACTGGTTACATTGGTCAGTTAAGTGGCTGTGTCTTAATCCCTAGTGAGCTGTCTATCTAGACAGCATTTTTGGACACCATATTCGGCCCATTCTGGCCATTCAGAAAGCGTATATGATGCCCAAAAATGCAGTCTAGATAGGTAGCTTGCTAGGTTCTAAGACCCAGTTGATCTTTACCTTGTATACATCCCCATAGGTTCCGCTCCCAATCCTCTGGATCAGCTCAAAGTCCTCCTGAGGGTTTCTGCGCGACAGATCCAGGCTTAAATTCATTGTGCGAGTCACCGTTTGCGCCCTCCGGTT
>JAFVLL020035068.1:0-18152 GCA_021397915.2 Tor tambroides | reverse complement strand
GCTTGCTTTTCTCTCAAAGTCAGCTCCCTCATCTTCATCCTGGTTTGTGTGTGTCATCATCGAATGCAAGATTCAGAATACAGAAGTAATGGATACGACAAACTGATACGACACATTCCCTGCTTTTAATATCTGAAGAATTAATATAACAGGACACAGCTGATCACTTAGAAAGAACTGTGAGGCAACTGTTCCAGTACTTATGCTCACATCAGATAGGGGGATGAAACTCTAAAAGTGTTGAACTTCTTAGCTGGTAAAACATCTATGAGTTGAATCACCCAATAATAAAATGTGACATTCTGTAGTTTTGTGTCATATTCATCTTTTAATCATATTTGTAAATGTCTCGACTCCACAGCCAACAGAGCAATTTTGTCTTTACTGTTCCAATACTTTTGGAGGGCACTGTATATAATTTATAGGAGTGCAAAGTTGTAGTGTTTTGGTACTGGTACAATGGTGGCTGTTTTGTAGTAGGTGGGGACAACGGTCTGGACCAAGTAGAGCTTGAAAATGTGTGTGAAGACATCAGCCAGCTGTTCTGTGCAGACCCTGAGCACTCGGCCAGGAAGGCCATCAGGGCCAGACACTTTATGTGAATTCACTCTGCTCAGGTAGAAGCACACCTCACTGGTTAAAATATTGAGTGTCAGGTCATCAGGTGGGGGCTCAGTTTGATGGGTGCTTCTGTGTTTATACGATCAAAGCAAGCATTAAAGGGTTTCAGTTCATCTGTGAGGGCATACGTTGGTGGTCAATGCTTTTAAATTTGTCTTCAATCCTCAGTTTGTAGTCAGTATTCATGATCACATTCAGCAGTCACAGCAGAAGTTAGAGACAAAATTTAACTGAAGTCTACTATAAGTTGTATGAATCTATTCTAAAAAGTTTGGAAGCTGTATTAAAGACAAACAATGTGAACATATTAGAAATAGCCAGTATTTTATTAATGCGTTTACCATCATTTTCTCCAACCCCTGTGCACTTAAAGGGATAGTTCACCCAAAAATGAAAATTACCCCATGATTTATTCACCCTCAAGCCATCCTAGATGTTTATGAATTTCTTCTTTCAGACAAATATAATCACAGTTATATTAAAAAATATCCTGGCTCTTCCGAGCTTTATAACGTGGGGTCAGACTCAAATGAGAATTAAAATAGACTACTGCAACATTACTAGTCATGTGACATGAGAAATGATGTAAGATACTCACATCAGTGTGTTGAGTGTACAGTGTTTATCCTGCAGTAGAGCAGCGATCTGATTCACTCGTGTGTCTCCTAGTTTATGTTCACTCAGATTCAGCTCTCTCAGGAGTAACGGGTTTTTACCCACAATTCCAGTCACATACTGACAGGCTTCATCTGCAGCAGGACCCAAAAACCTGCAGAAGAGAAGATGAAGCAGGAATCAATTCAATGTGCATTGCATCACAAAACATTTAAAGATCATCAAACATTGTTTGTAATGAAAAGCTCTAGTTTAAGTTTTAACAGTTGAACATTTAAATATACACTTTTTTTTTTTTAAGAAAGACAAAAGTCAAGCAAATTCTTTAAAAGAAACTCAGGGGCAAAAGCTCACTAGATCATGATTCTCAAAAATCTCAAGATCTTTCTGGCTTTAAGCAGGAGATGAGGAAAGTTAGCAAAGGGAAAACTATCTTGTGACAGCTAAGCATTCATAGCGATATATTTTGCTGATCTTTTGATACCAGCTCTTCCTATTATTATGTAGCAGAATTCACCAAACACTGGATTGCTGATCCACTAACAGAACATGATCTGGGTTTAGACCATCTCTGGATAGTTTTATTTAACTGATGTCTGTGTTGATGCAACAGCAGTTCTGCTCATTATGAGAGGAACTGCAGGTTCAGACGTACGTGTGTGTGTGTGTGTGCGCGCTGAATTATCACTGGTCCTCTCCTGACACACATCACATGTTTGTGGCCTGTTATAAATCTCCTGTAGTAGATCTACAGTGTTGTGAATCTGAGCTTGATGGAAATTAATGTACACTGCATTCAGTAACATTTAAACAATCAGGATAATAAGTCACACTGAATATTTTTTCAAAAGAAATGTCCACAATAACACAATCATAAATGTTAATTATTGAGGCACCAAAATACTGAATCCCAACACACCTAGTGACCCAAAATATCTGATTAACCTGTACCTTTTAACACAACTAAACTGTGATGACATTTATCATCAAAACAACAGCAGCTGCAGCATCTGATCATTCGAGTTTGATCATTTTGAACTTTTTTGATGCAACAAATTGTGTACCTTACTGAATTAGTGAAATAATATAATATAATATATAATATTTATACATAATGTAAATAATTCACATGCATAACATTTATGACATTACTTCAACATCTCTCACCTCAGTGTCTTCAGTTGAGAGTTTGGATCCTGTAGTAAATCACTGAGCTGCTTCACTCCTGATTGTCCAGGATCATTTCCTGTGAGATCCAGCTCTATCAGGTGTGAAGGGTTTGATCTCAGAGCTGAAGCCAGAGCTTTATAACCTTCTTCAGTGATACTGCAGTCTGAAAGTCTATTTAAAAAATATGTTATTCTTCCTTATAACACAGATTGTCATACAAGTACATGTTCTAGACTGAAGAAAATAAAAAGATGCACTACAGAAATTTTCGCCTGATTGGACCCTTTTCACAGTATAGTTGGGTAAAGTTCTATATTGGTGAACGTAAACTACGACAAATGCAATTTTTCCATTTTCATTTTTCACAATTATAACCTACAGTTGCAATCAAATTTACTCAACCCCTCAGAGACTGCAGTACTTTACAAATACAAGCTTTTCTGAAGATCCAGGATAAAATAAAAATTGCATCTATAACAGTTCACTGGCATATTAAAAGTGATAGTCAATATATAAATGTACTATTTTTGGGTTATAAGATTTTAATAACAGAGCTATGTCATAATTATTCAACCCTTATTCAACATTGCTGTTTTTAAGTCACTTATTTGCATGGTGGGGAATAAAATTGTCTCAAAACAAAATTAAGCCTTTAGAAACTCTATTAAAAACAGGATTAGCTTGAGCTGTTACACATACACATACAGTTAGCCCATGCATGTGCTGAAGTTGAGTAGCAAAAATGGCAAAGTCAACAGAGATCTCACAAAAGCTATAGAGAAAAAAAAAAATTACTTTAGAAAGTCTAAAGTTACATGAAGATTTCCAAGACATTAAAATTTCATAGAGACACAGCTCTCAGCCTTATTCCTCAGTTTAAAGTGTGTTGTACCAGAAAAACTTTGAGAGTGTTGAAAAAAAAAAAAATTTATAAAACAGCACAATATCATAAAATGTTTAATCAGAGCAACTGAGATAAACCTGCAATGTACAGCCAAAGACTTGCAAGATGAGCCGACGAAAGGAGGAAAACCATTTCAATGCAGTGTGTAAGAAGAACACTAGACAAGAATGGTCTTCACGTTGAGGCATCTTGCCAAACACCACTCTTGACCAAGAACAAAAAAAGGCCGACTTGAACTTGCTATAATTCAGACAGATCTGTGGAGTTCTGGAAGAATGATTTATGGAGCGATGTGACCAAACTGGAACTTTTTGGACCCATGGATCAGCTGTATGTCTGCTGCAAAAATGGCAATATCATAAGCAGAAAAACACTGCTATGGGGTTGCTTTACTGTATGCAATCATGTAATCATGACCATATGAAGGACACCATGGATTCTTTGAAGTATCAGGCCATTTTTACAAGAATTTTGATGCATTTGTTGCAAAGACTGAAGCTGATGATTAATGGACTTTCCTGCAGGACAGCAATCCCAATGTATACATCCTAATCTACTTCTGCTTGGTTCAGGGATCAGTCATAGAATGGTTCAGTCGCAAGATTTAATTCTCATTGAAAATATCTTTTTGAATTTACAGAAAGCAGCGGCAATGTGAAAACCAAATATTATCAGTTACCGAGAAGCTCTTTCAGGCGAGGAATGGCCCATGACTGTACAGGCAGCGTTTATTGGTGGTTTTAAAGAATGAAAGATCCTGCACAAAATTTGACTTTTGGGGGTTGAATAATTCTGAACATGAATGAGTCAATTTGAATTTTATCATGATTCATCAATGTTCCATTCTCAGAATCACTCAAATGTGTATTAAACTTTCTCTAATACTTTACTGATGCCTTTGTTGAATTGTTTTCATAAAAGTTTGATCTCTACAGCAAAATGTCTCGCAAGGGGTCGGATGGCGCAGTGGATAAGACACATGCCTTTGGTGTGAGAGACCCGGGTTCGAATCCACTGTGTGACACCAATGTGTCCCTGAGCAAGACACTTAACCCCTAGTTGCTCCAGAGGCGTGCGACCTCTGACATATATAGCAATTGTAAGTCGCTTTGGATAAAAGCGTCAGCTAAATGAATAAATGTAAATGTAAGTCAAGGGGGCTGAATAATTTTTATTGCAACTGTATTATAACCTTCTTCAGTGATACTGCAGTCTGAAAGTCTACAGAAAGACAAAAATCAACATTAAAAGCATTTATTACACCATTAGGATATTAACACCTTTTCATCATCTCAAAAAAGCAATCTATCTGTCAATATTTTATAAATGTATCTATACCAACACACCAATTTCACATTACTGACCCAGTGCCAGTTTACAGACCAGCTGGAGCTTTACATTGATTCATGTTTAGATTAACCAAATTCAGACCTGAGTATCTGCAGTGTGCACTGTGAATTTCTCAGCAGACTGGAGATTTCTGTCACTCCAGAGTCTCCTATTTGATTCCTGCTCAGATCAAGCTGTCTGAGGTTTGAATTAAATGCTGATGCCAGAGCAGCACAACCTTCATCTGTAATACTGATGCAGTTTAACCTGTAGAAGAGAGAACAAAACAACTTAAGCTATACATACAATTACGCAAATAACAGCTTTAGCTACTACTTTTATCCACTAATACGAAATTTACATGATAATCACACTGTGAGATTTTTTTTTTTTAATTTGATGATTACAATATTTTGTATTTTACAGTACAATACTTAAGCCTAAACCATACTTACAATGCTACATAGAACAAGCAGCTTGGAGAAGGATTTCAGTTTTGAAGGATGGAATGATAAATTTACTACTGTAATATGTTTCTTAATTTCTTTACTTTCGAATGTTAAACTCTCAGGCTTTTATTTTGGTGGAAAACTGGACAGTACACTGATGTACAAATCTGGTGAAACCTGTTAACATCATCTGCCAAAAAATATTGGAGATTACATTATTGTAAAATTAAGTGAATCTTCCAAAAAAATAAAAAAAATATCACATTATAAGCTCAAAATAACTCACCAGCTTTTTAATTTTTTTTTTTTTACATTTAACAGCCCTTCAGAACTTCTACTAGCCAAAACAAAAATATCAGAAATAAATCAAGATTACCAAAATCACATCTTAGATTAAAATACATTTCATATCAAATCTGATTCTGAATCATTGAATTCTTTCAGTTTTAAGACAGTCATTTTTTGTTTGGAGATTCAAATAAAATAAAAAAAATTCCATAACCAATAAAACAGCATTTATTTTGTTTTTATTTCCAAATATAGCTAAGTCCAAAATGAATGTTTAGTGGTAAACATGTTAAAGATTAATGGAGAGGCTGTCAACTGATAAAGTGATTATCTGTTTCCTCACGAAAATCTGCGTACTGAACTCCAGTGTTATCCTTTAAAAAAGCCAAATCGAGGCCTTGTCTCCGGCAGCTCCAGTGACAAGCGCTGTGACTCAGACATCTCACAGGCGTTACACACCGGATGTGTCATCTGTACTCTATTCTGATGTTCAAGCTTCAAAACACTGAATCTAATCACTAGTGCACAGGCAAAAGTTCACTTAGCTTTAGCTCTGAATGAAGTTGATTGAAAAAACTAAGCTGCCAATCTTCCAGCTTAGGGTGAAGTCAGTACACACTAACAATAATTTGGGACAAATGTTAATGTAATTTAATGGGAAAAGTATGTGATTTCATTTTTTTAAGTCTCTTTTGTTTATTGTAGCAGCAGATGCAAGTCTTATATTTCTGTAGATCAACATATAGAAAATCAGTACATTGTTTCAAATACTTTGCAATTATTTACTAGTTAGACTCCTGATTTTAATTTTGCACAACGACAAAAGCTAGAAGACGCAATGCTACGTTATAAACAATGTAAATTGGGTCTAGTTGTCTTAATCTAAACAGTAATCTTTAATCTCACTGTAACTGCTGTAGAGTATAATGATACTAACTCTAGTTTCTCCAGCTTGAATTGTGGGTTCATCAGTAGATCACTGAGGTTTTTCACTCCAGAGTCTCCCAGTTTATTCCCTCTCAGGTTCAGTTCTCTCAGGTGTGATGGGTTTGATTTCAGAGCTGAAGTCACAGCAGAACAACCTTCATCTGTCATTTCACAGTCACTTAACCTACATTGGCAGAAAAAGAGCAGAAAATAAGAAAAGAAAATAAGTCACATAATTTTCATAAGCAAATAAAACAGAGGAAAAATATCTTTTTATTTCACCAGAATAGAGATGTTCGTTTCAGTTACTTTTTCCCTAACCAACAAAACCAAAGCTTGTTAATTGATCATTAACTGTCAAACAACAAGACTGTGGTCAACGCTGATAGCCTCAATGGCAGCACACTAACATATAGCACTGTAACGTTTCGGGCATCCCGAGTTTGAGTCCCAGCTTGTGGACCTTTCTGACTGGAAACTAACAATGAAATGAAATTTCCTACGTGTTAGATTGTGTTTTATTAACATCTACACCTCCCCCAAGCCTAAACCTACCACTTACAATAATGCAAAAAACAGTGATTATTGTTGTATAGTGTGACAAAAATGATGCTATTGATGTGCGCATGCCCAGTAGCCACATCTGTATACCATCTAGCCTTAACCCTCTCTTCCACTTCACTTCCTGTCAACTAACTGTCCTATCAAAATAAAGGCAAAATGGCAAAAAATAATTCTAAAAAAAAAAAAAAAACACAAGACTGTGAAATTAGAATTAAATAAAATGCATTAAGTGTCTGTGACCCATTCAGAATAACAAAATTTGTTTTCCAGGGGTTTAGTTTTACATGCGCAAAAAGCATCAAAACAAAAGAACGTGAGGATTCATCACATCACACACCTGCAGCGCTTCTGGAACGGAAACAGAGAATAAAATCATATATACAAAAAGAATAAATATGCACAAAATATATATTTTACTTCATTAACAAAACAAAACAAAAAAAACTGTGACAAGTAGTATATGATGAGTTTTGGCTCATTTTTGTGACATGCTCCACAAATAAGTTCATGGAAACTGAGACGACAGAAAGCACATCCTGTTTGTCTTCTTTATTTTACAAAAGCACAATGCTTTATTTTTGTTGTGATTGGATGCAAATAAAAGTATACCCTTTATAGTTTCAAATGATGCCTTACTCTTATCTGTATGACCATAAATGACATATTTAAGTTGTTTCAGCTGTTATAAGGAAATAATTGAAGTGATCACGCGGGTGCCTCATGCACACACAGCATATCAGTTCTAGCATTTCTAACTCGACATTGCAGCTGTTCATCATCATAAAATATTTTCACTGCTTAATTTAAATAATCCATAGTACAATCCGCTTCGCTCAGTGTGACCACCGTACCACTGTGCTGTTATGACAAACACATTTTGCACGTGAAGGATGATGTTTTACATCGATATTGGAACACGAGTGAAGTACAAAGCCTAGTTTACATAATAAATAATAGTTTAGAATCGAAATGCATTTTGAATATGGAAATTATTGGGTTAGTGTCAAATCAGACAGGTAGGCTACATGAGCCAAACAACAGTTTCTGTTTCAATTTCATTTTAATTCATTTTGGCTTCATGCTTATTAGCTACTTATATTTTTCATTCTTGTTCTGTTCTGAATGGTGTTAAATTGAAAGGATTTGTGGTGGAGTAAGGGGGACTAAAATAGCCTATAGCTATGATTATAGTGTTTATAATGTTTACAAAATTTCACTTTATTTAGCAGTATACATTATTTCTGAATGCAATAATAAAATGACTTGTATATGACTTATCTGTTTTTATTCTCCCTCTGTCTCAAAAACTAAATTTTAACTATGCAGCAAATGTTTAAAAACATTACTTAATTTTATTTTTAAATTACTTAAATTACATTTTAAAACTAACTGATATTATTAATTGGCAAGAATAAAAAAAAATGTAAAGTAGAAATATAATGTGAAGTCACTCATATTGAGTATAAAGTGTTTTGGATTAAACTTTTGAAGTGAGTTTTAATAATTTTGATTCTTGTATGTGAATGTTACTGACCTCAAACGCTCCAGTTTACAGTGTGAATCCTTCAGTACCTCACATAAGGGCCTCAGGATCAATGATGATCATCATATTAAGGAGCTACAGCAGGCATTTAGTTTCTAAGTGTTTGTTTTGAGTCACATTAGTTTTGTATGCTGGCAGGTACTGTTTCTTTCTTTTTTTTTTTTTTTTTTACTTTTTATCTATTTAATGCCTCTATTTTTTATTCTCTGATAAAAGGCTGATTTCTTTATGTACACAATCAGAATATTGTATCAAATGCTGCAAATTAAACAATTACTTACTAGATTAAAAAAAATAAAATAAAATAAAATAATAATAATAATAAAAGTGACCAATATGGAAAAAACAGTGCACTGCTTTAAACAGTATAACTCAAGACCTGCTGTCTTAAAATAAATAAGCTTTAACTGTACTAACTGTAGTTTCTCCAGCTTGAATTGTGTGTTCATCAGTAGATCACTGAGGTTTTTCACTCCAGAGTCTCCTAGTTTATTCCAGCTCAGGTTCAGTTCTCTCAGCTGTGATGGGTTTGATTTCAGAGCTGAAGTCAGGATGAGACACTGTTTCTCTGTAATACTGCATTCACACAGACTGAAAACAGAAAGAGAAAAAACAATGACTCAGATCAGTGATGATCCACTAACTAATGTGTTTGTCATCCAGCAGAAGTTTGCTGACAAATAAACAGTGATATCTGGGTGCAGGTAACACAGAGAGAGAGAGACTACACATTGTTCACACAAGTTACGAGGTTTCACTTGATAACATTAACTACATTAACTACATTAGTTAATATGAACTAAATGATGAACAACTAGCATTTAATAACCTTAAATGTAAGTTTCAACATTTACTAATAATTTTAAATTCAAAAGTTTTCTGTTAATTAGTTAATACAATGTGAAATTACATGAACAATGAATAATTATATAAAATAACTAACATTAATAAATGCTGTTATAATATATTTAATAGCTAATGTTGGGTGAATGAAATTGGGTCACACTTTATATTAGGTGGCCTTATCTAATAAGTACAAAGTACTTATTGTGTTCATATTATATTACAAAACACTTTTGCTGCTATTGAGGTGTGATACAGTTAAGGTTAGGGACAGGTTTGGTGGTATGGGTCGGTTTAAGGTTGAGTTAAACTATAAGGGATGGGTCAACAGGGTAATTATAAATGTAAGTACATAGTAGTTAAGGCCACCTAATATAAAGTGGGAGCTGAAATTGTTACTGTCTACTATTGTCATAAATCACTTGTCTCACAAATCAATGTTCAAACATACTGTAGATTAAACAATAATTCAACAAAGACAGTTTGCTTGTAAAAAATATTATACTTAAAAGATACTTTAGTTTAAAAACCTGGAATATTGAGTTAATACATATAAACCACAAACCAACACATTCTTATCAGAGAAAATTTTTCCAAAAAAAAATATAATCAGAGTTATATTTAAAAAAAAAAAAAAAAAGTTCTGGCTCTTCCAAGCTTTATAACGTGGGATCGGACTAGGGGTGGGCGATATGGAAAAAATATCATATCACGATTTTTTTTTTTTAGAAATATCACGATTCACAATTTTATCACGATTCTTTGTCATGTTGGTTTTACTATTTTGCAAGTTCTCTGAGCATTACAGCCAAACTAATTTCCCTATAATCAAGACAAAGCCTTTCAAAAAAAAAAAAAAAAATAGCAGATATTTAGGCCAAAGTGGGCAAAGATAAAAATCTGTGTCATTATTTTATCTTTCTTATTAAAAAAAATAAGAACAAAGATACACATTACAAATACACAACAACAAACTATATAGACTGATTTCTAAAGCAACTGTATTAAAGTTCTTCAGTCAAGAATAGTGAGTGGTTTTTCTCTTTGCTTTTTGTTGTTTTATTAACATTAACGGAATAGTTCACCCAAAAATAAAAATTCTGTCATCTGTCTGTCATTTCTGTCATAGTGTTTTATATTTATACCATCATTTACTCAAAAGTTGTTTTAAACCTGAGTGAGTTTCTTTCTTCTGCTGAACATAAATGCTATTTTGAAGAACGTGGGAAACCAGTTGCTGGTCCACAGTGGCTTTTTACATGTTTTTTTGCTACCATCAAATTCAGTGTGGACCAGCAACTGTTTGGTTACCCTCATTCTTCAAAATATCTTCTTTTGTGTTCAGCACAAGAAAAAAATTAATACAGCTTGGGACATGTGAGTGAGTAAATAATGTCAGAAATTTAATTTTAGGGTGAACTATCCCTTTAATGACAGTCGGCTGCATGTTTAGTACTGTCCCTTTAAGACCGGCACGCCTCTAATATATCCGTTTTTCTCTGAACTGTTTACTTTCATTTTAGACATAACCAGCTGAGTCTATATGTAAACCTTGTGTGTTTTGACAGTATTAGCGCAAAAGATAACTTAGTTCAGTAATTAGGCGCTATTTGACAGGGGTTTAGTGAGCACGCTTCGGGTGTATGTGCCCAGAAAAAGCGGACGTCAGACCAGCGCGCAAATGAAACATTTAACCGGCAAGGCTTGTATGCAAATAATGTACTTTTGCGGTCGCAAATAAGTGCAGTGTCCTGTCTACCGCTGTATGTCGTGTTGTACGGAGGCGCCAGAATGTGCGCTGTAGCACGATACAACAATGCAGATCATGGAGACATTTTTATCGTCCACGATCAAAAACCGCCATATCGCACACCCCTAAATCGGACTCAAATGAGAATTAAAATAGACTACTGTAACATTACTAGTCATGTAACGTGTGAAATGATGTAAGATACTCACTTCAGTGTGTTGAGTTGACAGTCTTTATCCTGCAGTAGAGCAGCGATCTGATTCACTCCTGTGTTTCCTAGTTCATGTACACTCAGTTTCAGTTCTCCTAGGAGTAACGGGTTTTTACCCATAATTCCAGTCAAATACTGACAGGCTTCATCTGCAGCAGGACTCAAAATCCTGCAGAAGAGAAGATGAAGCAGGGTTCAATTCAATGTGCATTGCATCACAAAACATTTAAAGATTATCAAACATGGTTTGTAACAAAAAGCTCTAGTTCAAGCTTAAACGGTTGAACATTTAAATTATATATATATATATATATATATATATATATTTATTTATTTATTTATTTATTTTAAGAAAGCCAAAAGCAAATTCTTTAAAAGAAACTCAGGGGCAAAAGCTCACTAGATCATCTCAAAAAATAATTTTGGCGCATCAGGGAGCCGCTCACAGTATGCGGAGCAGGGCCGGCTCCAAGCATGGGCAGCCCACCCAAATGACTGTCTTGCCCACCCAATCGGAATTAGATAAAGATTATTAAAAACCAATCTAAAATGGACTGTATTTTGAGAAGTTTAAAGGGATAGTTCACCCAAAAATGAAAATTCTGTCATCATTTATTCACCCTCAAGTAGTTCCAAACCTGTATGAATGTCTTTATTCTGCTGAACACAAAGGAAGATATTCTGAAGAATGTGGGAAATAGAGCAGTTCTGGGGCACCATTGACTTCCATAGTAGGAAAAAAATTACTTACTATGGAAGTCAATGGTGCCCCAGAACAGCCTGGTTACAAACTTTCTTCAAAATATCTTCCTTTGTGTTCAGCAGAACAAAGACATTCATAAAGGTTTGGAACTACTTGAGGGTGAGTAAATGACAGAATTTTCATTTTTGGGTGAACTATCCCTTTAACAATAGCTGGAGACTGTCCCAACAATCATAAAATAACACCAGAAAGTTGCAGCATTTATCTTTTATTAGCTGAAAGCAAGGTGAGCTGAATTCACGCAGAGGCTTCAGTCTATTGCAGAAAAGCAGAGGCTGACAAGTTTGCGAGTTATGGGGAGTTTAATACATGAATATGTATCAGCCTACCACTGAAATTACCTGAGCAGTTGAATTAATATTCTATAAAAAAAATTTTTTTAAAAAAACGCTCATTCAATAATATGCATTCATTCATTGCATGGACAGGGCAAGAACATAATATAAGCATCTAAAATGCATGTAGGCTATACAGTTAAGTTGAAAGCTTACCTCTTTTGACTTGCTGTTAATGCTGAAGGTAACAATGAAAACTGAAAGTAATCAACACTGAAATAAGAGCTTGTGAGATGAAAGTTGCGTTCTGTAAGAAATGTAGCATGCCCCTTATGACAAACGACCAACAATATTCAGTGATGCAAACTATTCAACTTTTTTGTCAAATTCCTCCGTTTTGAATTGAAAGTAGGTCTGTCAATTACATGATTCATGTCATTCATAATTGATTATGAGGTCAATAGCATTTTTCTGTTTTGCGTTTTCATCAATACAACTAAAATTAAATACGGGCATATTTTTAAAAAAAATATTTGCAGGTCAGATTGCTTTGCAAAAAAATCTTATTCTTGTTATTTTTCTGTTCTTTTTTCTTCTTTTAATTTATTTCCATAAATCTATTTAAATCCTTTATTTAGTTTATTGGGGTTCTTCGGTCACTTCTGACCGGAATTTTTTAAATAAAAAAAAATTAAAAATCGTAGCTTCATCGGAATGGTACGAAACTTAGTGACTTTTATGGTACTTGGTATATGAACACACAAAAAAATTGGGGACAGGATTTGAAAAGTCTAAGTGGTCGTAAAAAAAATAGTCACACTCAGGGCCTTCGGGTCAAAATGACCGGCCATAGGAAATGAATGGGAAATTGGCAAAAATATGAAAATACAGAGTTTTTTTGTGCATACAATCTACAAATCAGCCACAATCCAGAAAAAAAGCACACAACAGTGAAGGGGTGACTCTCTAAAACATCAGTAGTGCAAAACACTACAATACACTCACACACACACACACTTATACACACAAAAACACACACACACACAACACACACACACAAATGAACGTGTGTCATTTCAAAGCTAATTTTGGGAAATGTGTGAAATAGAAGCAATCAATGTAAGAAATAAAGTGCACAGCAATGAAAGCATGAGACTGTAAGCCATCAAGGTTGCAAAATAGACACACACACACGCACGCGCACACACATAGGGAAATATGAGACTGGTGAGACTGTAACAGAGAAATGTGAGAATATGTGAAACAAAATCAATGAATCAAATAAAAATTTTAATGAAATGTTCAAAATAAAAAAATTGTTATGACTGAAAGAATTGCATTTTTATTAAGTTAGAATTAAAACAATGGGTAACAAAATGCTTTCCATTGGTTCTCTTTCTAATGCAATGTTCAGGTTTGACTGTATTATAAAGTAAAACTGGCGCTTCAAATTACCAGTTAAACCAATCAAACAAACAAAAAACTTGGCAAATAATAAAAAAAAATAGTCTTTGATAATCTCTTATGATATATTAAAATCCACAACCTGAAAAGGCAAAGGCAAATATGAGCAAAAATAACTAGAATTCACAAGCCCTTCTACAGAGAGCAGTACATCCATCTAGTGGTTAAAATATGATATTGCTTGATAATTATGCTCACTACACCACCAGATGGCACCAATCTGACTTCAAAAAATTGTTTTCTATAGGCCAGGTCTCTACTTTAAACTGAAATACAGCATTAATTAAAAAATAATAAAAATTATATATATATATAAAAATTTTCTATTATATTCAAAGGGAAAAAATAGATCATAATTATTGCATAAATATTAATTATTATCATAAAATTCTCTCAAAACACCACAGAAAAAAAGAAAAAATATTATTGAACAAAAATACATTTGATTGATTTTACTGAAAAAAAAAAAAATAATGATTTCAGGGGTCCGGTCACTTTTGACCGTGAGGGTCCTGAGTGTGACTGGAAAACGAAGAACCCCAGAGGGTTAAATAAACACCATTTCCATAGTGGTCTGGTCTTTATATTTTTCTCAAAACAGTGGGTTCCCCCAATGTTCTAGACATGATTATGGCCTTGTTTGGTATAAATAAAAAATGTTAGTTGAAAGGAAACACCAGAGTAGAAACAATGATCCAGAGAAAGATAAAGAGGGCTTTTTATTTTATTTTTATTTATTTAAAATTCAATAAAGAAAGAAAAGTTTATTTTGTTGTGACAGTGCATGATATTGCTCTTTTTCAGTGTATATAAAATAGTTAATATAGCAATAACTACACTATAAATATCTGGACTGTATCCCCCTACAATATTCCCCAACATACAACCAAATAATCAAATTAAATCAAATAAAGAAATAAATAAAATAAATAAAATGCATTGTCACAAAAATGAGTGTAGCCTATACTTGTTGCACAGTTTTTTTCCCTTTTGTTTATCTGTTAATTATATTAGGCCTGTAGCCTATTATATATTTTGTGTAGTCCTATTTATTTTATTCCTTTTATAGACTTTCTCTCCTTTCACAGAAGAGCTGCAGGTGCGTGATGTGATAATGTGTGAATCCTCATGGTCTGTGGTTTACGCTGCTATTCACACATATAAAGCTAAAGCCCTGAATAAAACAAAAGACATTCTAATCTTACTGGTCAGTGATCTACTATTGAGCTTTAGTTGTCGGTCAGGAAAATAACCTAAATGAACAAAATGCTGTCATTCTACATTGGTCTCATTTTTAAAAAGGTTTCTATTTAATGAAAAATGAAAAATTTAAATGAACTATTATTATTATTAAGTTTTTTTTTTTTCTCCTGGGGCCGGAAACAGAGGAATTTTGGTCGATATTGATAATTAAACAATATTTTGCTGAATGTGTTTTTGTGCCGGCACCTTGGCTGATTTAGATCTGTCATGGATAAATGACAATAAAACCTCCAGTAGGTGGCAGCAAGTCCTTGTTTTAATAAATGACTTACTGAATCATTCATATCAAACAATGGCTACTCCACAGAGCACGAACACAAATACACAATGGAGTGTTTGCCAAATCTGTTTCGCTAATATACTACTATTACAGCTTCGTCTGAGGGTACTTGGCATCCTCTAGCACCCCCGCAGCACCGGACCTGAATAATTATCTATCCTCCATCCTCCCTGCCAAAAAACAATTTTATTCAAGCTCACCTGCACTTTTATTTTTTTAATCTGTTTAAATATTTCTACATATGAATGTTGGATGCGTCACACTATAGAAACATCCACTTTTGGTATGGCAAAATGTCTTTATTTCTTTTTTTAACATTTAAACTTAGACCACATTATTAGATTACCTTTTGACTTTATGAACACATATAAATGACAGCTTAATTTTTTTTCTTCTTTTTTTTAGCTTTTTTGTGCAATTATTTCAAGACCACATGTATCATTTTTTGTCACTGGTGTTTCCCTCTTTAGTAATATTAAAAGTTATGAAATAGTATTTCTCTATTTTTTTTCAGCACACGTAGCCAGAGTTACAGAAAAATAATGAAAATGCAAGAAATAAGTAGATTGTGTTTTATTTATTTAATGTGACAGACAAAAACAGTACAGTAACACCAGTGACAGTAACATCAGTGACATACATACTGATCTTCACTGGTTTTACCCAGAAGGAAGGTAACACCAGTGACAGTAACACCAGTGACAATTTTCATGAAAAATGCATTTTACAAAATGTCTGCTGCAAGATATCAAACCACATGTTGTCAACCATGGTATACTCACTAAATTAATTAGTTTAAACCATTTGTATTATAGATTTTTTTACAATTCCCCAACAATAAATAGGTCACACAAGTGACATCAACTAAAAGCTTCAAATGAAATCATGAGATAAATGAGGGAATTTCTGATAGCTGAAAAGAAACAGTGGACTAAACATGGGCCTTTTTTCATAGAATTTCAGGAAATAGGAAGGAGGAAGTCAAGTGATGTCATCAGTGTGATTTTTTATTCCAAAATAAAAGACTTTTGTTAAGCGGTAACACCAGTGACAACTCCAGGGGACCACTGTTTTCATTATATATTTTATAATATTTATTTGGCATTTTGTTTTTTTATGCTATTTACATCATATATTTGATAGTTATGGATACACTTTTGTATTTTAAATGGTAGAAAATCCTGATATTGACCTCAAAATAAAGCACTTTCCCGCTGTATATGGCTGTGGGGACAAGCAGTTTTGTTGTACTTGGAATTCTATATAATTAATAAAAAAAAATTTTTTTAAAAATGCCACATTGATTGCTCAGGAAGGTGTAATTGTTCAAATAACATTGTTTCATTTTAAAATCTAAATAAATTGTAACCCTAATGTGTATTTCAATTGTAATATTTCTGTAAAGTCTAGGGACAGAAAAGTGGACGTTTCTGTAGAACGACCAAATACTGAAATTGTTATTTTATGTGCATTGTCTTTACTCGTCAATTTGCTATGACAGTTTCTACACTAGTGGACCCATTTTCATTATCTGCCTAGGGCCCCACAACCCTACGGGCCGTGACTGCTAACCTGTGCTGTATAAACTCAAAGTGACAAAGATTAACATCAACAGCTTTTAAGCAGAAACAGTGAGGGAAATTAAGGGAATGCGCAGAAGTACTCCAGCAGTATTCTCACTACAAACTCCACCCACTGACCCCCAACATCCACTCAGAGTGAGAGAGAGAGAGAGAGAGAGAGAGAGAGAGAGAGAGAGAGAGAGAGAGAGAGAGAACATTACAGCAAAACATACTTCACTTTGCTATGACTATTTTAACTTAAGTTACCATATTATTTAAATTTTCTATCCACTAAATGTGCAACCTGAAACCAGAATGTAAAACATTTTAATTCCAGGGTTGTACAGTACTTATCATATATAATAAATCAAACATATAACCAGGCTAAATATTACTGTATATTAGACATTAACAAATTTAAAACAGTTTTTAACCTGTATCAATCTAAAGCATTTATATGAAGTTCACATTTGTTTTGCAAATCATTTGAGATGACAATAGTGAGCGAAAACACTGCTTGTTGAAAAGTGCTGTTATTCTCTGAAAGCAGACTCAGTCTTACCTCTGTTTCTGTGAGAGACTCATCTTTCCTCTCTTCTCTGACATACTGCAGATGAACAGCTCAACACTGAGATCTTTGTGTCTCTGAAGACCATCAGATGCTCATCATGACAATGTGTCTCTGTCTGAGATCAAGATCATGAGAGTTCAGAGGAACACATGATGAAGAAAAATAACTAGTGATGAACGACTGAGTTATCAAGCAATCAGTATAAAAATAAAATATGCTACAAATATACTGCCATGTGATTGGTGTCAATCTCTTCAGATCACTCACAACACATGACTTTATTTACATTAATATTACTGCAGCAACTTTCAGAGCATTAAGAAGTTTAAAAGAAGATTAATTTTGCTCGGGTTTATTGTCTCTCTATCCGGAAGAACAGATTACAGAATACTTTCAGCCTCGTGCCTTAAAATGGAAAAATGGGAAATATAATTACTCCTTCAGAATTATTCTTAATTCTACATTTTACAAACTTGTTAAATATGTGTCGTCTTTAAACGGTTTGTTTTAGTAATAGGCCTATCTTTCTGCTTCTCGGTCGTTTGTTACTTCGGCGACAGACAGGTATAAGTTATAACTGAACAAATCACACTTAGCTCTGAAATCCGTTCATCATTCTCCTAAATAACTGTAATCGTGAAAGTATTCAATCTTACTTGCAGTAGTTCAGACGATCTTGTGCTGTAGGAACAGAATCCAGAAGTCTTTAAAACACTTTCGGTTTGTGATCGCTGTTAAACACCTGTGCGATCTTCACGAT
>JAFVLL020035067.1:106067-151531 GCA_021397915.2 Tor tambroides | reverse complement strand
TGTGAAAGATGCTCCCACGACAGTACGCCTCCAGAATAAGTCCAAATCTCAAGCTGACTGAGGGCACATGCATTTCTGACCTTTAGAGAAAGCACAAACAAAGCCTAAATTATATTGAAAGGATTGGGGGCCCATCGCTGTAGAGCACTATAAGAAGATGGATTTATACCTGAGGTGCCAAAACAAGAAGTGACCTATTTTCTTGTTGGCCAGGGCTCTCTCAAGCAAGAAACAGGTCAAGTCACAATCCAGGTAGGATTCATACCTCAGAACCTGCACCAGTTGCAAGAGGTACTGAAAGAGCTCATCATCACTGTTGAGAAAAACGAGAAAGCCTTTGAATATAAATCCTTCGTAAATATCCAATTCACACAAGGCTCTCTTGACATTCAAATGAAATAAAATATTAATAAAATCAATTATTTAACGTATTAATAAACTACCTGCAAGTGCTTATTTGAATGTCTCTACAAAAGTTCAAAGCAATATGAATAAATATGTTGACATATATGCATGACAGAGCCTGTGCAGACATCCCTGCTACATTTTTTTTAAAGCTCTCAAGAGCAGGTGTTGATTATAGAGGCAGTGCCACCCACCACAATTTCATGAGGCAGCGAATGGTGAAGGAGCGGACATGAGGGTCAGGGAAACTGTAATCCAGAAGTTCTAGAGCATGTATAGCAGGCAATTCTGGCCATTTCCGTAACAAACCAACCATCTGAGAAAAGAAAAAAATGCACTAAGAGGGAGTGTACAACAGCCTTTCAAACAACAATGTTAAAAGAAAAGCGCTCTGGGTGGTGTTAAAGATGTGTGAGAGATGTGGTATAATGAGCAAATCAATCCTGAAGGAGGAAGCTGAAACAATTAAACAATGTTGTCAGTTATTTTTTTAATATTCAATTTAATTTTGAATTACTTTTACTAGTTTATTTTCAAAATACTTTAACAAAAAATAAAACAAATGACATTAAATAAAAGGATAATAGTTTTTTTTAATTTATATTATCAATTATTTTGTTTTGCTTTTTTGACACTGATTCTGTACTAACTACTTACCTGCAAAAACAAGTAAAACCAATTAATATAAAAATATAAATGTCAAAAGTGCTACATAAGATGTAGGGTACAAGGAATTATCCAAATTTATTTTGAATTGAATTTATACGATTTTATATTCCTTGAATTAACCCTTGTGTTGTGTTCCGGTCATTTTGACACAGAGAAGATCTACATTTTCCCAAAAATGTTAATCACTGTAATGTTATCACATTGGCCAAAATTGCCATTAGCAAAAAAATGTAATCCAAGATTTGGGGATAATATAGCATAATGAGAGACTTACAAGCAATTTTTAAAAGGCTGGTCATTTCTGACCCAGGAACACCAGATTAGGTAAAAGATTTTTAGCAAAACGAAAGGGTTACATTTTTCAATGTCTAAAAATAATCATATCCCGAGGAACGAGTGGTTCAGCATACCTGAGACACGTCCTCGTGTTTGTTCCACTTAGTGATGAGGAGGAGTTTGGGGAGGCTCTCCGGGTATCGCTGTCTCACCTCCTCACGTAACTTCCACAGAAGCTCCTTCTCATCTTCAAAGAACTCTGTGTAGTTTTTATTGTCCACAATCTCTCTCAGTTTCAGGTGCTGAAAGAAGACACAACTGTTAGAGATTAAAGTCTAATTAAAGTAGTTCTAGTGCTTTCGGCTCTAGTGATATGAATCAATCACTGGAAAACATTCAATGCTTCAGCAAACCACAATTCTTAACAGTGCTGTAGAAGTACAGGCCCTAATGTAACAACCATTTCCATTTCATGGCTGATGTACTGTATATGCATGTTTCTCCTTTAACAGACCAATGCGTTTTATTTCTTACCTCTTCTTTTGTAGAAACAACTTTTTCACCATTCATTCCAAGCTCATTTAGCTGAAAACAATAGAAGATAATGACTGAGCATTTATACGTAATTTCCATAAAATGTACAGACATTACAAGAAGCGTACAAGCATTAAGGAGAGCCACAAAAATGCACCTTTTCAATTGGAGGATAATACAGGGGGTGTGGTCTGATGTTGGGAAACCGAATCAGGAGACCAGCCGTGCTGTCAAGGTTTGGATTTTTCTCCACAGTGCCCATAGGATTCAACAAATCTCCTTTATCATCTAAAAATAAAGCAATTGAGCTAATCCTGATATGAAATAAACAAAAAAAACTATTCAAAATAAGACTCACAAGCTTACTATAAAATCACTCCTTCGACTATGTACTCGACCAAAGGTTGAACCAAAAGAAATAGCTGTAAATAGCATGAGCTACTGTTGATTTTAAAGTACCTGGGACTGATGGCCATGTGGACAGGGAAAATTCTCCAGTTTTCAGCTGGTCCTTGTAATCAAACACCATCGTGTTAACCCAGGCCAGCGGGCAGTCCTGTGGAAAGAGGGATCATTTGGAGCTTTATTAACCGTATTGGCATTACACTTCACACAATAGTCATGTAATGTGGGAGAGGCAATACTGTCATCTAAACAGTGCTGTACACTAATGCCTCTGTTGTGGGAGGTGACAATGTAACTGACTAACCAAATATTCCAGCCACAACAGCAGTGATTTCCAATATACCCATAAAACAGATCTAACACTTCCTGTGTATGACTGAAAATGTAGACCAGTTGTCAAGTTAAGTGCTTCTATTTGTGCAGACAGACATTACTGCAATCAATAGTATTTTTAGAAGCACTGTTTGTGAAAATTGTGTTATTTGTTAAGAGATTCAAGTCAAATATAAAAGGTAAAAGTAATATGTTAAAAAATAAATAAATAAATAAAAGCTTGCTGCAAATAGCTGCCCATTTTAACAATATTTAACTAAAAAAGGTTTAAATTTTAATCCAATTAAATTTCACATATCAATTCAATGTTGCTTAAATCTCCATAGTAACAGTATATATAAATACATGTTTTTAAATCTTAAATGACTCAGAAGAACTTATTTTAATAAATTAATAAATTAAAAGATTATTGTAAATAAAATGTTACAAAACAATGTATAATTCATAATAAAAAAGGCTAGAGATAAAAAATTGGTGAAAGAAAAAAAATTCTATTCCACTTTATATGAATTCAGTATTGCCTAAAGCTACATAGTAATGGTATATAGTATATTTTAATAATATATATTAAATATATCATTAAATACATTATATTATTTAAATATATTTTAAAATAATTTGAAATAATATAATTTAATTTAGTATTAATTTAAAAAAATATATAAAATAATTTACATTTAATTTAGAATTATAAATATTTTAAATACAGTTTTATTTAATAAAGAATAAAGACCTCAGAATAATTTACAGAGCAATTAAAAATATAATTATATAGGTTTTTTTTATTTTATTTCCATTAAAGGGGTCATATGATGCCTTTTTGAAGATCATTATTTTGTGTATTTGGTGTAACAGAATATGTTTGACATGCTTTAATGTTCAAAAAACACATTATTTTTCAAATACTGTACATTTTTGTAAGTCCTCTATGCCCCTCCTCTCTCAAAGGCTTCGTTTTCTACAAAGTCCCTCCTTCCTACAAGCGCAGTCTGCTCTGATTGGCCAGCTGACACAGTACATTGTGATTGGCCGAACACCACAAGCCGCGTCGGAAATGTAATGCCCCTTTCCATAATTGCGAGCTTTAGCTTTCAAAATTAAAGTAAAGACAATTAATAATGTCCTTAGTTTTACCATCAGTTCAAGCCCAAGAGGGAAACAGTCGCATGACAGACACAGTAATGAAGCTCCTATGTGTTTGCAAACAAGCCACGATTAAGACGATTTCTGACGGGCTGTACGCTCCGCTGTATGTGACCGTCTCTCTCTGTCTCTCTCACACACACACAAGCAGCGATTAAGATAGCTGATGTGCTGAGATGTGACCCTGTCTCTCTCTCTCTCACACATGTGCGTGCACACACACACGACATGCAAAAGTCGCTGATTCAGAAGCGCCAGATTGTCATAGCAAAGTCAGAATTACCTCCTCTCCTAGGTTCACGAAACGGTCGTCCACAAAATGCATTGTGATAACATCTGGGTTGTGCTGTTCAGGTGATTCCTAAATGCATCTACTTTCGGAAGGCCAAATAAAGTGCTTTTGCTTTCGCCTAGAAACACACAGCGTCTCCCTGACATGGCTGCATCAACACTACTGTGGTTACTGAAACCACGCCTTATGCAAATATTTCCACATCGTGACGTAGACATGTGGGAGCGTGTTTGAATGAGCCGTTTTAGGGGGGCGTGGCAGAATCTTAACTTTGATAAAGAATATCTCTTTGGTTTTGAGACTTTAGTCTTTGCAACTTCAGGGATCTTACCTATGCACAATCAGCTTGTAACACTCCAAAGAGAAAGGAAAACTTGAAATTGCATCTTATGACCCCTTTAACTTTCATCTACAAATGAATATTTATTCAGAATCTAGACACAAACAATTCATTTAAATTTCAAGATGGTCAAATATGGGTTTCCGTCAGAACTAGTACAATGTGAGTATAACAGGAGCAGACATTTTTTCTCTCTTTATGTCTCACACCCATGTGGACTTCTTCTCTAGTTCGCTGAAAGAGAAGTAACACTGAAAGCAGAAGTGGATGCGTTGGTGTTGCCAACAGCAGCCCACCATATACACACAAACACACACACACTTTGACACCTGGGAATTTCAACACTGCGCCTTCAGTTGACACCACACGCTATATGACAGAGACCGGGCCACAAAAAGGCGGGCTTGTGAGTTCTGATTTGACATCAACTAGCTACTCTGTCCTAACGTTTAACTTGGGTTACTCGCATTGAGCAGGCAATGGACCACAACATCCTGTTATGAGGGTTTAAATAATATTGCATCATGCTGACTATACTACTAACAGTGAGTTTTGTGTATTTGACTTGGAAACAACATTCACTGTGAATGTGTTCGGCAGCCATGCGTGTCAAACCAAAGTATAGCATCTGTCAGGTGTCTCATCTCTCTTCAGTCAGTGTGTTGGTTGCTAAGTGACTTGTTTGCTGTTAAAATGAACTAAAACATACCGCTCTTTTGTTTTTCTTCTTGGTAGGACGCTTCTTGGTCTTCTCGATGACGCCGTAGAGGGCAAAGCAGAGGCGGCTCATTCGAGGCAGGTCACTCACGCTGATGTCAAACACTAGTTTCTGGTCCCATACGGGTTCAGAGCAAACACTGACCTCGTTACTGGTCACCACTTTGCACAGGAGCTCACTGCCATGGAAAAGGCCAGCCTGAACCACCAGCTGAGAGAAAGATAACGATTGCAGAGCTGGAAATTAGTCTCCAATCTACCTTAAAGTCTATAGTTTTAAGAAGAGGGAACTTACTTTCAATTTTATGAAAATAAAAGAATGTACGAATGAATCAAGTGAGCAATGAATGTCTGGCATAAAAAGCATGTTGAGTAACTTGTTACACGGGACAGTTGTCACAAGAAATAAATGTGTTTTTCTCTAGCCGTGGTTTCGTTTGTGCAAAATAATGTGCAAAACCTTCTTAAATTAAAAGAACTATATTGTTATTTAAATTAAATTATAATAATTTCATTTTAACTCTATGCTCCAAACTTAAGCTTACAATATAATCATATTTTTAATATTATTAAGATAATAAAGATAGATTTTAATTGAAAGGTTAAACAATGTGTCCTCAGGACAAGTGGATTTTTCATAAACACATGTTTTAAATGTTTTCATTTTATACAGTTGCTTGATGGTTTGGTATTTTTGTAAGCCACATTTCATTCATATCTTCTTTTAAGAATGTTTTACTATTTAATGGCATTCCCTTTGTTACAACTTTCCCAATATAACAGATTAACATATTAAAGAAACTGTATATTTTTGTGAACAATAATGATGGAACCGTTTAATAGAAATTAAGTGTGTAAAATAAAATAAAAATACAGGCCATAATACACCAGAACCTAACTTTTATCCATTCAGCTCAGTCATAACTGGGTTAAAACTCACCACAATTTTCCCTTACCAGAGCACAAATAAACGTGTTAAAGCTTCCCTTAAAACTAAAACAGAGAATCTGCCAGAGAACAAGACTGATAAATGTGCTAAAACAAATCTCGATTCAGGGCTCTGTGACAAGAGACAGGCAAAAACTGCAGAACAATAAACACTGAGAATAAAGCGAACAGAATACTATGAACAATAAATTTCAATGAAATGAAAATGTGATCAGAGAATTGTTCACACGAATCATGTCGAACTCATGTCAAAACATCATTCTAACATTGCTAGTTCCTTTTTGAAAGCCAGAAATGGTTTATTTTTTAAACAATTTGCTGTGAGGAAAAATTACATGAACATTTTTGCATGATAAAATGCTTTGTCATGCAAACATATTTAACATCATCCACCACTGCAATAATTGTTCCTCAGTCTAGATGAAAAAAAAAATCTAACCAGTCTATATGTGTTTCTCATGAATTTTTTAAAATAGAAACAACCGTTCAATGACTGTTGACTTCTCCGAGAAGCAAAAAAGGAGATGCAAGCGGTGAACATAAGCAACAGTGCTGGCCTTTTCTAAGAATCTAGGCCCAAGAGAGAGCCGTAAAGCCAGATAGTCACTCCCCACTTCCTGTTTTGATGTTTCACTTAACCGCTTCTGATGAATTATGGGAAATATGTGGTCAGGGTCACATGACCACAGTGTTCATGATTTCACCCCTCACGACCTGCCACAGTTGAGACGCTAAAACAACATGGCACTCACATCCGACTAACAATATACAAATGTAGATAAACAAACAAACAAGTAAACAAAAAAATGCAGTTTTACCTTCATGCCTTCATCTGCATTTACTCGGCTGCCCTGTAGAAGGTATATATAGAAAGGCTCCTGGATAGACCACAGCGAAGATGTGTTTTGCTGTTGAGGAAAAAAATAATAATTTCACATTTTAAACTTTTTTTTTTTTTTTTTTTTAATCATATGCTTGTTTTTGCATTGCAAGCTAATAATCGAATGTGCAAGCATGCTTGACAGTTACAGAGAAACCAAAACCACCAAACATCAGAATGAGGAACTAACATGACTGTGAATCTAATGTTGTGAAGGTAAACCAAGCAGTTCATTTTGGTTCAGTATCATTCGTTCATCAAATGGGATATCAGGTACATCAGACAACCACAGGAGAAATGTACATATATAGTAGTGTTGGGGAAGTTGATTTGACACAGCTACCTGATTAAAATTTTAGTTAGCTACACTACAACTGCTAATAAAATAGATTATATTAAACCTATTTTAGGGTGAAATATCTTTATAAATGCATAATACAGGTTACAATTTATTTTTACAACCAGACCAGCATTTATTTGCCACAAAAACAATGAGGATTTCAAATAAAATGGCTGCATTAAATTTATTAGATAAATATAGCTTATACATTTACACTAAATACAACAAGAAAACACCATTATTTAAAAAAAAAATGGTGAGAAACATCAATATTTAACTAGAATATTAATTCAATTAAAAAAGCACAGGGATGTCTGTTCAGTGACTCAAATGAATCATTGCTTAACCAGTCTATTTAAATAAACTCTCTAAATGAACCAATTCACTACAAAGATTCATACTTTCCAAAACAACATGGCAAACATTAGCAATGAAGCGTTTTGTCACTCGTTTTGTTGGAAAATGTCAACATAGTCTCACATGAAAATGTAATTATTTTGTGATTTTGTTTGAATTCAGATGGCACAATTTGTACGGAAATATACGATTTTTAGAAAAAAAAACTTAAGTATGAAAGTCCACCACTAAACCTAATTGTCGTTATGGTTAAAGGAGATTAAACAAAAACATAAGGTCATACAAATTAGCTACCGAAGTGTAAAATAGTTGCAATAGTTGTGTTCGAAAATGTAGCTTATTTTAAAGCTGAGCTAGTGTCATGTTAATTAAAACTAGCAGAGATGCTACAATTAATTATTTATTATAATTTATTATAATTCCGGAAGGTTACACAACTAGCAAGGAAGAAACACTTTATGCTCCATCTCATTCATTCAAAGCGCTTCCATGAAGGAGTCACAGAAGATCAAAAAGTCACCATGGGTAAATGATTGCGAGTATGTTGCATTGCAAATCGAGTTCACAGAGGTTGAAGTCTACGACACAAGCTACAAGAGAAAAATGACAAGTAGTTCCCCTGTTAATAACAGATCGTGTTCCGGCGTAAAAGTGCCTTCTCACCCTTTTCAGAGGCAGTGGGGGCGGTTTGGACTGAGCACGAGTTCTGGACACCTGGTTACTGAGGCCTCCCTGTTCCTCCTTGTACTTGAGGATGGCTGAATGATGCACCATGGTCAGGTGCGGGGTAATACCTCCATGCAAACATGTAAAAATATACTGCGAGAGAGGAAAAAAAAGAACAAAAAATAACACATTGAGTTATGGTGCTTATATGGGAAACACAAGTTCAGATCTGTCCTGAATTCATTTTCTTCACATAATTCTTGTCATCTCTCCACTATCAAAAAATGACAAAAGCCCCAAAAACTCTTAAATAAAAAATGAACGAGGTAAAGCACAAAACAAATGTTTTTCGTAAACAAACAATCATAGACAGACAGCAAGGGACGGAAATGTTAGCCGAGGTACAGATGGTTTTATCAGTTCCTGTTTTCCAAAATGTACACTATAAAGACCGGACCAGATCCAGTACTCCTGGACTAATCATCATCAGATCCTGCGGCCTGTTCATTTAGGTAGCGTAATGCAGCTGAAATCACATTATCCTCAACGTAGTTGATGTTTTGAAGGCTGGTAGAGATGTATGACTCATCTTTGCAAGTACGAGCAGTTTCTAAATCAACAACTGTTTCAGAGCCATGAAGTCCTACCACTGAATTCAAATCAAGGCCTCTGAAGGGCCTGACAAACTTTACATTGCAGCAAAATGGATATATATATAAAACTAGCAAAACAATAGGACAAGATTTAAAGAGACATTCAGCCTAGAGTCTGAAAAGTGATGCTTTCATACAAATTTTAAAGAAAGTGTAGCTGTGAAGTCGAGATGATGTTATGATTTTCAGACTTACTTTAAACTGGCAGAGTGGATATTTTCCATAAATGAACTCCCATCTCCCGTTAACCTGAAGGGCATAGTCCTCTGGCTTCTCCTGCTTTGCCGATCGGAACACGGTGGACTTCTTTCTCAAGGCGTTCCGTTTCAGAACCATCGGCAGGTCCTGTGGATCTTGCTGAAGAACAAAGGTCTCCTACAAAGTAAAAATGTGAGACGCATAACCAGGGGGTCCAAAAAGTTCCTGCATTTTGGGTCGCTAAAGAAATTTGCCCATTCATTTTCTACATTCTTTCATTAGAAAAAAAGAAAACCTACAATATAGGCTGAAACTACTGACAATAAGTCATGACTATAAGATAAAAACATTGTATATATATACAGTACTGTGCAAAAGTCTTAGGCCACAAGTATTTTCACCAACAAAAAATGGTTTGAAATCAGTTATTTCTACCTTTTTCTGTAGTGTGTCAGCAGGAAATATCAGTATACATTTACAAACATTATTTTTGCCATTAATTGTAATAATCCAGTGAGATTTTTGTTTGCACAAGGAGTCTGACAACAGCCAGTGCTCCACACAGAGATCTGATCTCATCATCATCCAGTTCGTCTGGAATGACATGAAGAAACAGAACAAACTGAGACAGACTAAATCCAGAAGAACTGTAGCAACGTCTCCAAGATGCTTCAAGAAACCTACCTGCAAAGCTACAGTACTGTGAAAAGTTTTAGGCACTTGGGTAAAAATGCTGTAAAGTGAGGATGCTTTCAGAAATAATGCCATAAATAGATTTTATTTATCAATTAACTTCTATTAACTAAATTAAATCAACATTTGGTGTGAGCACACTATGCATTTAAAACAGCTTTTGCCCCATGTGCACTTGTGCATAGTTTTTCAGGTAGCTTTGCAGGTAGGTCTCTTGAAGCATCTTGGAGACGTTACCATGCTTCTTCTGGATTAAGTCTGTCTCAGTTTGTTCTGTTTCTTCATGTCATTCCAGACAGACTGGATGATGGTGAGATCAGATCTCTGTGTGGAGCACTGGCTGTTGTCAGACTCCTTGTGCAAACAAAAATCTTACTGGATTATTACAATTAATGGCAAAAATAATGTTTGTAAATGTAAACTGTTATTTCCTACTGACACACTACAGCAAAAGATAGAAATAACTGACTTAAAACCATTTTTTGTTGGTGAAAATACTAGTGGCCTAAGACTTTTGCACAGTAGTGTATATATATATATATATATATATATATATATATATATATTAGGGCTGTCAACGTTAACGCATGCGATTAATCTAAAAATTTTAACGCGTTAATATTTTTTTAACGCAAATTAATCGTTTGATAAGGTTTGACCCCAACTTCTTGCCGTCATCGCAGCGCAGAAGGTTATCTATCGTTCCCTGTGTCCCAATGTGCACACTATCCATCCTAAATTCTATGTGATATTAGTAATTTTCAATACTATTTAGGGCAGATAGGGTGGATAGTATGCACATTGGGACGCAGGGATTGTGTGATTATGAGGCGCCGGGCTAGACAAAAGTGAAGTGAACGCGGAGAGAGAGAGCGAGTGTGTCCGAGAGAGAGAGAGAGAGAGAGAGAGCGCGAGAGCGCGACAGTGCGTGAGAGATATGTATAATCATATGTGATAAGGGTACAGCAAACCAGTGTTGCCAGGGTCGCGGTTTTCCCACACAATTAGGCTATTTTGAAAATACAGTCGCGGGAATAAAATACAGAGCCGTGGGTTGCGTTTTTTTTGGGCTAATTTTATAATGTACCGCGGCCGCCCAAAATGTATACACGTGATCGCAAAAGTTATTACAAACACTCGATGGTGGTTTAAAGTGAGTTCTGAGTAAAAGTGTACTATTAATCTCATAATTTGTCTTATGTAGCATGATGCTAATGTTAGCTCTAATGCACCTGAAGAACAGGTCTAATTCTTCTTCATAATGCATTTTATCATAATACTTCATGTAAGGTCGCAAGAAAATGTTTTGTTGTATTTATTTAGAAATACTTTTGATAATAGTTGGGTAAATGTGTACTGGGATTGAAGCGATGTGGCTTCGTAAACGTTTTATTGCCAGTAGAAAGGCTGATAATGGCTGAATTAAAACAAAAGAATAATAAGGATTATGTCTCATACCTGGCGGAGGTGTGAAAGGTTCTGTTTCCTTAAACTAGTTTGTCATGCATTCCTTTATTTCAACACATTTTCAGGTAAATCCTAGCGATTAATCGCGATTAATCACAGTCCAGGACTGTGATTAACGCGATTAAATTTTTTAATTGATTGACAGCACTAACATATATATATATATTAGTGGTGTCAAAATTAGCACGTTAACGCAGGCAATTAATTTTTTCAGTTTAACGCGTTAAAAATATTTAACGCAATTAACGCAGGGCGGGGCTAGGGTTGGCCATCCCACTCACAACTGCTGTTTCTGTCATTTTATCTCTTGACAAGAAGTACATTTATTCAGTCCCATAACGTTTTTACGATCAAATCAAACGGGAGACGTTTCAGACGCACGCTCCACTTCACTTCAGCGGCAGGCGTGAGACAAACGAGCGCGGAAACTGTACTGTGCTCGCAGCGCGCACTCTTCAATACACGCACAAAGGTGCCGGCGCGCACATAGCCTGTATCATTTCATATGAAAGCGCGAAATAAACTACGTGCATGCAATGACGTGGTCAGTTAAGTCATGAAGTTACCAAAAAGGCGATTAAAGCTGCCTTAAAACTGTGCATGCATGTAATATATTTTATATATGAGTCACATTTAAGAACATGTCTAAGGCTTTCAAAACTGTCCTTGAGCAGCCCAGCACTGTCTCCCTCATCTAACACACCCTATTCAACTCGTCAGTTCATTAATAGAGACTTTATGACCTGAAGTGTGTCAGAAATGGTAAAAAGAGTTGAGAGAAAATATGATCTGTCAGATCCGCGTCACGTTCAGTAGCAGCAGCTCTTAAAGAAATAACAGCCAAAATAACCTAATAACCAGCTGCTGTGATGTCTATTAATCAAATGACAAAGAAAAAAAAGAAAAAAGAACTTTTATAGCTTTAAGGATTCATCTATATTTAATTTAGTATTTAGTGTTTGATAACTTCAATTTCTGTATATTTCTGCTGAAGGGCACAGGTAAATATGACATTTATTATAATGGGTTTATGTGAAGATTGTTTTAAGTTAACTTAAATTAAAGTTATTTTTTAAAAGTCTAATGTTAAAATTGATATCTCTCAATTATACTGTACTGTTGAGTGGCTATAGTCAGTAGGTAAATATTGGATGGGGCAGTTTTATAGAGAAATCAGTACTGGTATCAGTGACACTGGCTTTCAGTCATAAAAAAAGATGCCATTAAACAAATATTAAAAAATATACTGTCTTTATGTTGTTTGTACATTAATTTGAAGATTGAATGTGAAATTATTGCTATATAAAAGTATATTTAAAAACTTTAATGTTAGGTGGGATTAATCGCGATTAATTTCAGAAAAATGTGTGATTAATTAGTTAATTTTTTTTAATCGATTGACAGCACTAATATCTATATATATATATCTATATCTATATCTATATATATATATAGTGTATTATACAATACTGTTCAAACTTTTGACATCAGTAAGACTTTTGTTTCAGTAAAGATTAATTAATTTGATCAAACATGATAGTAAAGACTTGTACATTGTTACAAACATTCTGTAAATTATATTTTGCATAAATACTTTTACTAAAAACTTTTTTGAGCAAAGAATCTTGAAAAAAATGTATCACAGTTTTCACAAAAATATTAAGCAGCACAACAATGATAATAATAAGAAATGTTTTGTGAGCAGCAAATCAGCATATTATAATGATTTCTGAAGGATCATGTGACACTGAAGTTCAGCTTTGCCATCACATGAATAAATTACATTTTAGAATATATTCAAATAGAAAACAGTTTTTTTAAATTGTAATATTATTTCAAAATATTACTGTATTTTTGATCACATTAATGCTGCCTCGTTGAGCATGGGACTTCTCTCAAAAACTTTAAAAATATCTTAACAACCCCAAACGTTTGAATGCTACTGCATAATGAAAAATATAGAAATTTTGCATCGAATATATACAAAAACTGAGAATGCAAGACTGCCAAGTTGATTGAGAGTGTGGGGAGACCATGCTTTATGGGAGTGGGTGGTCATGGTTGCCATGATTCTCATTTCCATGGTAACAGCGACTTCTCTGGGGTCTTTGAACAGTTTGTGTTATGAAAGGGGTCCTTGGTTCAAAAAAGTTAGAGAAAACATACTCTAGTTATAGTAAAAAAAGAAAACTCCCTCATGGGGTCAGGGTTCACTCACAATAGTATGATTAATTTCTCATAATGTGATTGTTTTTCTCTGCAAATGTGGTGTCGAAACAGTCTGGCTTTTGATCCATGTCATGCATTTTAAAAACAAGTGTTGCTGGTGGTTTTTTTTGCACGCTTCAGGCTCATTACAATGTTAAAGATCATAGGTAAATAACATTCATGTTGAGTGGGTGGGGGATTGACAGGCAACACAACACATATAAATACTATCAAAGGCTTCACTCTGGAAAACTGGGTCAGTGAGAGCCATGTGTGCCTGCAGATGCTGCAGTGACATCATCACCGTGTAAACGTCTCCTGACTGTTACGATTTGTGATATCAAAGGCAGAAAATATGTCAGTCTAAAATTAGACTTTTGCATGAGAGGATTAAACGACTACATAACATGCTCATTTCACATTATCAGCACAAACAGAAAGCAGACACATTGCATTATACCAAAGGAATGAATTCCCAGAAAGCATAAAAGAACTGTATATTAACATGTAAAATATGACTTTACTCACCTCACTCCCCTCAAACTTCACATTGACCAAAATCTTTTTGACACTGCGCGATTTCCCAGATTGTGCCACTACAGAGCCTGGCTCCAAGTCACACGGGAAGCTGTACTCCATCCATCGCTCCCAAGGCCACATCTGACGCACCTGAGCGTGCTCTTCACAAAATGTCCGCATTTTTGTTCGGAATTCATTCACCTCATGGTTCTTTTGGGATTCAAATTCATGATGGCCTGTGGAGAAGGTTTTTTGCCATTTAGAACAAAGTCGGAACACTAAAACTGCACTGTAAAATACTCCAAATTATTAAACTACCGATAATAAAACTCTGACACACAAAAAAACGGGCAGCATGTGTGTTCTGTTAATGTTGTAGAAAAATTAGCAGGGAAGAATCATCATGAGTTTTAAGGACAGCAAAAAAAACGGGCTTTTAAAAAGAGAGAAGAAAATACCTCCCATAACTTTTGTTGGCCAAAATCTAGGGTATTTTGACACAAATTCATCAACACTTGGTAGAAGCTAGTCAAATTAGGCAGAAGGCAACATGAGCAGATTGCGTGACCATCCTAAAAAACCATTAACAAAACTAACCAAGGTAAGAAAAGACTACCTCAAAAAGGGGAAATGGTCAAAACCAAGAGACATTTAGAAACCAGACTTTCCGAATCAGGCCGTCATGTTCATAATTTTTTAGTTTAAATAAAAAAATTCTTCTTAATTGCTGAACAGCTGCCAAAACCATATCATTCTGCTGCAGTGGGGAGTAAACGCTAGTAAAACCTGGTTCCACTGTGTGCTGCCCAAACAGCTCTGAGGTCAGCTGACGATCGGTGTGACACAAACCTTTTCCTATAAGCAGACTGATCTGGGTGGTGATGAGTTTCTCGACTCGGTCGCCTTCACGGGCCACCAGCCTGAGAATTGGCATGAATGGCCGAACGTCACACAGGCGGCGCTGCTCGTCTTCCAGCTCCTCCCGCTCCGCGGTCCTGTTGATGCAGGTGAAGACGTAGGCATCCGGGTCACTCAGGGCACTGAACAGAGGCTCGTTCCTGGCATTCTTCCACACCATCTAAGGCACAAGCCACAAATCAAGATTTTAATGTGGCCGGTGGGTTTGACTGCAGTTCATTCCTATAATTTTAATGCAGAGAATCTAAAACCAGTATATGCTGTGTTTTGAATGATATTACCCAACATACAATGCTGGGAAACGTCCTAAATAGCTAAACCAGTAAGACTTCCTTAGTCAACCAGCTTCACTAGAAAAACCATACATTTAGTGGTGGCGAACATCATGCCTATAGTGGTCTACCAGCATCAAACCAGCACAGAAATAGTCTTCTAAGCAGGGAAGTCTTACACAGTAGCGACTGATGATAATGTTATTGTGTGCTAATACATCTGTTCAATCAAATACTTTTTTTTATTGAGAACCAAGCATTTTGTACAAACAAGACTACATATAACAAAACATGTCAGGGGTATATAGAAAGTAAAAAGTGGAAAAAACTGTATAAAAAACTATTTACATCTTAAACAACTGCACTGCTTTCAAGTTTTTACTTTTAGATATCATTCAATACATTTTATTACCAAATACATTTTAATATCAGTTTTAAATTGTTCAAATATAGGCATTTTTTTAAAACCATCTTTATGAATATAATGACCATTAAATGTAATTTAAAAAAATCTAAAATATGTGTACTAGATTTTTAAATCACCATCCAACAATCAAATACTTTTGTGTACTTGAAATGTCCTGCAATGTATTTAAACAACAGTTTGTTCTTTTTTAAATTATTATTTGTTATTTTCATTATTACACATGCAGTTTTATGACCTTTTATTAAAGCAGTCATTTTTTAACATTGACCTCATGAACAATTTTTTCAACCAAATCGATTCACTGAAAAGATGCGTTTACAAATTGGACTTTAATAATTCTCTCATAAACAAGGAGGGTTAAGATATAGTGTTAACATAGTTTAGTAAATAATTATTTCAGTTTTGTTATTTAAGATATTGTACGACTTCCAAAGTTGCACGGACCTTATTTGTGCTGTTTTTTTGTCCTTTTTACCTACAATCTTGATGCTCATTACAAGCAGTCCACGTTATTTGTCAACTACCCATGTTCTCCCATGTCATGTTTGGTGTTTGCATGTGATCAGAGGGTCTCCTCACCTTCTTGATGGTACTAATGGTGTCACTGCATGCTACGGGAAAGTTGAGGTAGATCCCCGTGGGAAGGAGGAACTCCATGTTGATCTGTTGCCGACCCTCCCTCTCCCACACATCCTGCATACCGTAGACCCCCGGCGGCATGGTGCAGGAAGCTCATCTACAGCTGACCCCACTGCTGAACAGAGATGGATGGTCACAACACAAAAAGTCATACAATACTGAACATGCATGAAGTGTTTACTAGCTGTTACAACCCACTGAACCAATTACAGAGGCAGGGAGTGACCTCAAAACGCTTAATTAATATTCAGAGAGAAGATAAGAGTGCGTGTAACATATGCTGAATAATATATAATTATTAAGACACTTTGCTTGTAAATGTGCAGCACATGCTCTTTAAAAAATATATCATTCACATTATGATTAATATCACTTTATCATGGCTAGCAGCAATTGAATGCATAAGTCAAAGAGTAAGTAATTCAGAATAATTTTACTGAATAATTACAGAATAATTATTTCTATGATCACTACAACTTAAGTTATAAAATAGTATATTATTTTAATGACTTTTTTAATATAGAATATATTCATTTTTTTCATGTGCTAAATATTTAACATTTAGAATGTCCTATGCAGTATATTCATACTTCTCTTCTCACAATATATATTATATTTTATACAATATTTTTATGCAATACAACACTGCACAATGGTTTGTATCAACCCAATGACCTGCTAAAGAAAACGAAAGCTGTGCATACTAGGGTGTATAATAAATACAGTCAAAACAAACTAAAATGAATCTCTTGTATAGGCAGACAGATCATTTAATTGCGTGAATTTGTTTATATGCACGCTACAGTACAGTTATACTTTACATTATCAATGAAAAAATGACAAATGGAAAATCAATTTTAAACAGATTTCGATTGCAGTTAATCATAAACAGAAGTATGGTGCTCCTGACATGATATTTTACATTATATCATATAAATCAATATCTAATAATATCATATATGCTATGCATGTGTCTAAAGCACACACTGCAGCTCTGTGATGAATTGTCGGACTGTCTAGGGTTACAAAGCCGGCTGGAGGGCCAATATCCGAGAAACGTGGCGCACATCATCTCACATCAACATAGCAATTCACAAATGTTATACTATATTTTAAACTATGCGTCTGTCGAAAATATATGGTGTATATAATGTCGTAGCGAATAAAAATAGCACATTATTTATGATGCATATTTAAAATGGCAGGTGTCAACACATTTTTGTGTAAGCCACCATGAATAAGCCTCTGCTCGTTTCATATTCTCGTGATGGGAAACATGAAACAAAATATGACAATGTGACAGCGCGAACTTACCTTGAAGCCTCACCGGTGGTTCATTTCTCCATCTTCAGAATCAGCGATGCTCCTTTACTTTGACATTGAAAACTGATATTTTCCTGGCGCGTGAATTTCGGTCACCGATCAAGACGCCAGTATTTGAATGGTCTGAAATGACAGCAGAAGTGTTGATAATCCTTTAGTGAGGTGAGAGTGGCTTTCTGCACTGCGCGTTGAGCACCGCGTTCCTAACTCGTAGGGATCATCGACATAGTTGTGTACTGTAGTGTCTCTCTTCCTCTTTCTCGCGCTCATTTGCTTCCTCCTCCTTTCTCACTCTCTTTATTTCTCTCTCTTGTTGTCATTCATGCACTGCACAATACTGACAATAAAAATATGTCTACGTGTCATGAAATCCTTTATTCTCAAGAGAAATGGGCTGAATATGTTTGAAGAAAGCGTTACAGTATAAACATCAAAGATATTTGATGTTTTGATGATTTACGACCTTAAATTAACTTAACTGGCGCCATTTTATCCATTACATAAAAAATATTATGATTTTAACTTTCATACATACATAATAAATGTTTGCACTTTTCGGAACGGTTTGAAACAATACCAACGGTCCCTAACTGTTCCTCAGCACATCACAGTCTGGCTTCCTCTGCTTCTGAGGTCTGTTTTCACGCGTGCGACATGCTGCATTCATTTGAAAACCATCTCTGTGATTGCTTAATTCTCCTTAATCATATTTATGCATTATGAGCTATAAATTCACATAAATAAATAAAATAAAATCCATACACGTGGCTTTTGATTCATCCCAGTGATTCGAATCTTTTGAATCTGTTCACTAAGATTCAATTTACTCTAGCAGGTGAGGACCAGTGTTATGAGTGAGTCACTGAATCATTCACTCAACCGATTCGCCAAAGACGCCGAGTCGGTCACGTTTCACGTGTCTTGAATTGCGTATGGTCGTTTTATATGATCATAATTCTTCAGCCACTTTCTCTCCTTGTTGTGAATGAGACTGACTTAAATTACAATTTCGTTCAGTAGCTCAAAAGATCTTCATTCACATACAAGCTCTGGTTCAACGCCTAGTCTTGTTTAGACACTGGTTCTCTCTAGGGGGAGTATTCGTTAGTAGGTACAACCAATGAAATGTTCCGTCAAAGCCCGTACTCGAATGCTATTGGCTCATGTTATAGTCAGTCTTCGAATGTGGGCGGTGTCATGCTAGCAGAGACTCGGAAAAAATGTCTCTTACTATAAAAACAGGTGCGTTCGACTTGAAGCAGGGCTACAGACGGCGATCAACGAGAGTAGCCGCTCAGGGGAGGAGTTGAAAACGGACACTTCAAGCCGGACGCTTTCTGCTCCCGTTAGTGACGCTCACGCGGTGTTTGCATACTCTATCACAGATGAAGTGAATAAAATGCAATATTTGTCAAATACACAGACGTTTCAGAAACGTTTTCATGAGCAACAGAAACACTTTTTATATACTAATACAGGGCCATCTGTTCAAGAATAAAGTTCAACAAAACATATACTATTTAAATACCAATAAAGTGGGGGTATATTTGCTTTTATCAGTGTTTTTTATTAAATGTGACTCAAGATAACATTGCGACTATACAGTAAAAAAGCTTTTACTGTTCTAAAAACAGATTTGTGAGCAGTATTGGAATTGAAGACGTTAAAAACACACGTCATTGTTATCATGTGGTGAGTTTGGCCAATCGTGAAACAGCTGTGTCGTCATCAGCGCTCCCGCAGTCGCTCTGGAGAAACTGCGCCGGTGTCCTGACATTTTATCATACCCGTCAGATTTGCCCAATAGCCTACCGGGGCTTACTGCGCATGCGCACATCAATATTACGTCCTTTTTCTCACGCTGAACAACAATATTTAATGTATCTGCATTACTGTAAGGGGTAGGTTTAGGGTTGGGGTAGGTGTAGACCTTAATAAAACACAATCTAATTACTGTTTTAATGGGAGGTATGACAATCTGACAGGGTATGCTATATCGACAGAACACCGGCTGAGTGAGCCGGCTGCTCTCGAAACGCTATCGCGGTACTTTGATGCCACACGTGACAGTGACGTGACGTCGGCGCCGGTTCAAGTCGGACTAAATTTCTAACCGGCATGCACTGCTTCAAGTCAGCCGCCGATCGGTCTGCTAAGTGCTGCATGAAGTCGAACGCACCTAAAGTAAAGCTGTAGAAAGGACTCGATTAAAGCCCTATTCGGACGGGACTAGTTTTACAGGGGGTCGTTAGAGAAATTTGTGTTTCACAGACGTACTTGGTGATTTTAATCCCGTCCGAATCTGCCATGTCTGTGTTTTTCTCAGACAACCTCTGTAATAATTCCAGAGCAAATTACCTACTGTTTTTCAGCAAACTCAGTGATCCTCTGAGAAAACTAATCCCGTCCGAATGCGATGTCTGTGATTGCCGGTGATTTTTTTTTAAAAACAACGCGTTTCCTTGTGTGTTTTGGCCAACGTGAATTACCGTAGACGCTCTTACCGTGCTCATGTTTGATATATTCGCACCTGGCAAAGAAATAAATAACAAAAAAAAAAAAACAATAATAAAATCAAGAGCCAGATCATGTTCAGATCACTGTTAAGACTGGCTATTGTAATATCAGCGTCAGGTAAAATTATTTGCGTTCATTTCTGCACTCAATTACATATTGTTTTAATTAGGCTACATATGTACCTTTATGAAAATTAAACACGGGTTTACTACAAATAAATAAAGTAAAAGAAAAGTAACCACACATTAACAGTTTTGCTATACTAGCCATTTAGTTTCACCATGGTATTTGTGTGATTATGGTAATCAATCCGAATGATGCAATGCACACATACAGAGCATGTGATCTCTGAAATGCCCAGATGTCCAAAACAGACCCTCCCACCTCTATAATAAACACGGAGATGTTAATCCTGTCCGAATTGGTACATGAAAATCGCAGACGTCGGGTGATAAGAATCGAAACTCAAACGTAGTTTAGAAAACTAGTCACGTCCGAATAGGGCTTAAGTTTTTTTTAACACAATAAATTATATAAAAAAAATTGACGTCCCAATGAGATCACACCTCAGTCCAGTAGATGGCAGTAATGCACTTCGTTTGCAAACTGCCAAAAAAAACTACAGAAGAAGAAGGACTCGATTAAATTATGTTCAAAAACACCGACTAGTTCACCACGAAACTAGTCCAGAGCACGTTTACTAGGGCTGTATCCGAAATCGCCCCCTATACCCTCAAATAGGGCACTATTTGAGGGGACGGCCATTTTAAGTAGTGTTCGAAAGCATAGTGGATGATCTCAAGTGCACTCATTCAATCCCACAATGCACCGCAAAAACAAGTGTACAACTGATGTACACTCAACGGCTAGAGATAACCCATAATGCACTTTGAGAGTCACGTGCCGCGTGAATTCCCGTGTCTCGCCCGAAGATGGCGCCCGCAGCTGAATCATTCATTCATTCATTCATTTTAGAAGCGCTCGTCCACGGCGTAATACAACAAAGGTACAAATTAATTGTAAACTGACTATTAGAGTTTATACATAATTTCCATGATAGAGTTCAAGATAAATCCTTCAATCTTACTACTGGAGCTGCCAGTTTCAAATGATTATTAAACAACAAGCAAACTATGCAAAAGCGGCATTCCTTCCAGTGCACTCAGTGTCCGAATTCACTCACTCGTTTTCATTCACTCCTTCAAGTGAACTGTATGAGTGGACTAATGTAGGGAATAGTGAATGAGGGTATAGGGGGCGATTTCGGATACAGCCTAGTATTATCCGGCACTAGTTATCACGTGATACCTGTAGGCGTAAATACTGTACATAACAGGCTGAATTACTGAACTTATTATTTCCTCATTTTTAAATAAAACCGGTCAGACGTGTCTTCCTGTGAGAGAGTAAGGAAGCTCTAATTCTGTATGCCACTGACAGCGAGTAACGATTATGGGTCCATGGGGAAGTCACTTAAAAGCACTAGTCATTCAGTCAAATAAGGCTGTCTGCTTTCAGCATGGAGACGTCTAGTAAAAAGGCTATTATTTTATTGCTGAGAACAAATTATAAAGCTTTGCAATGCATTTATATAAAAAAAATACATATCCTGTAATCCAAATAGAGCACAATCTCTGGCCCATTTCTGAAAACACTATTGAATCCAAGACCTGGAACTGCATGTAATTAGCCACATGCTGTTTAATCATCTGCACAGACATTTATAGGTCCATCTAAAAGAATACAGTGGTTCTGTGATGGTAACAACAGGCTTCTAAAATGCACTGCACCATTGAAAGCTCGCAGCTTGTGAAAACAGGAAGTGTATGTGCAGAACAGAAACTCAGAGTGAAATAAAGCCAAAGACCCCTGTGCCCACATCCGCCCACCTTCACCCCCTTCCCACCAGCCATTGCAGGCCAAAGTGCACCACGCTGCCAGACAGCCGATCACCGCAGGGAAGTTACTGAAGGTGATGGGGAAAACCAAACACATGCAATGTCATTACAGCCCCTGAAATAATCAAATCTAGCTGTAGAAAGAGGCCTCAGATGCCTTTAAGGGAAATTATGGATGGACATACAGCTCTGCGTCTGAGACCATGCTCTAATAGTCATATTGCATTTACAATGCATCAAACACTTCTTTAAAATTTAGCTGTTAAAGTAACAGTCTTTCCTCACCATGGCAACAGTTTCAGAGCCTCCTCTATCCTTGGGATTCTGACACTCTGTCTTTCATTACAAATGATATCTTGTTTGTTCAACCAGCAGCTTGTATTTGAATATGGGCTGGTTTTTATGTCAAGATAAAACTATGATATTATGTTTCTCTGTTCAAAGGCATTTTAGGTCAGGGAATGACAAGTTTAAGCTGTAGTCAGTGTTTTGCACATCACATGCCTAACCTAAATTGGGGTCAGTGGACTAAGATTTGCATGATCACACAGAGTAGACATACCTCGTGTCAACTATTAAATTATCTCATGCCTTTTTCTGAAAACCTAATAAATAGATTCCCAGAAACATGTTAAGAGAAGGTGGCTGCCACATATCAGTATATTAAAATTCTTATTATATAATAAAATATGTTCAGATTAATTATATAAGCAGTGGGCAATCAACATAACCTGTCTATATAAACTGTTAGTATGGAAAATGAAATACCGTAACATCTTTTTACAGATAATGGGTCAAAAGGCCACAAGGAGCCGCCATTTAGCTACACAGTGTATTATGGAGTTAATAGAATCACATATAACCATGCTCTTGCTCCATATTTTGGAATAATCAATTACATTTTATTTTAATCACCATTAATCGTGAATTTTGACTATAATTAAATATCTGCACTGCACACGGACACTGGATAGCTTAGATATTGAAGAACCAGTGATTTTCAGTGGCATTTTGTCCGTTTTTCAAATAAAAAAATTAGTAACTTATAAAGTTATGATAATAAAAATAGTAATACTTTTTTCCTACAAACATATGTGTACTTTTTAAGATCAAATATCATTATTATTATTATTTCTTTAATTAAGTTTGACCAAATGCAATTAGTAATATATCAAATAAATAGTCAAATAAATGAGACTTGTATGACTAGTTATCAGAATTTTATCAGAGAAAAATTCGAACAAGTTATGAACATTTACATATAAAAATACTTTCAAACTCCAGAAATGCAGACACTGAATATGTCTATTCAATATACAAAACATTTTTAAAGAAAATACACCTTTGCATGTGTAAAGAACTCTTGTAAACAATTTGTGCAAAGAGTTTCCACCAAATAAAATAAGCAAAAACATTTTTAAACGGTAAACTGCTATGCAAACCGTACATCCATTTTAAGATCCTGAATTCACTATTTCAATATATGGTAAAAATAAATATGCTTACGTGTCTTGATGCTTTCTAAACATTTGCTGAAATTTATGGAAACTGACAACTTGTCTACAACCAAGTCCGTTTGAACAGTTCTTCGTCTCTTGACTTTTAAATGAACAATAGTTTAACAATTTAACAATGTTTCATTCATGAAAATCCACAACTGTAACTCATTACTAAACTAATGCAGCGAATGCAACATTTTCGACCTGGGTAATTTCAACCAGCCAGTTTGACTTGAAACGGCACGTTTAACATTTCCAAAGGTTAACGTAACAAAAATAGCAAATCTAGATCCAAATGAAATTTTTAGCCTACTTATATTCAGTTTTCACGTGTCTGTCCATCAGTCAAACGGATGATGTACCAGTTCGGGATGGCCGTTGTGCGGCGGGTAGCTGCAGGTAGAGATGGAGCTTCCACCCGGGCTCACCGGTGGAGTCATGCCGCTCAGAGGCACCAGAGCGTTCGGATGCCGGTGGTACGGTCTGTAGGACGGGTGAAGGTGATGGTGTTGACCGTGGTAATAACTCACGGGAGAGTTGGCGTAATCGTTTGGAGACAGAGGGCGCGCGTTACCAAGCATGGGCTGCAGGTAGCTGGAGATGTGCGTCGGAGAGCTGGACTGGTGACTCCAGGAGCTGGTGCTGACGAACGGGCTCTGCCAGTAAACGGGATCCTGTTGCAGGCAATACGAGTCGGTGAAGTTAAATCCAGACGCTAAGGGTGGTGGTCGGTAGGGTCTCTTGACGCGCCTCCTGCGCCTGTAATTACCCTTCTCGAACATATCGTCGAACGCTGGATCTAGCGTCCAGAAGTTCCCTTTCCTCTCCCCGCCACTCTCCCGGGGAATCTTCACGAAACACTCGTTGAGGCTCAGATTGTGCCTGATGCTGTTCTGCCATCCCTTTTTGTTCTTCTCGTAGTATGGAAACTTGGATATGATGAAGCTGTAGATGTCATTCAGGGTCAGCTTTTTCTCCTCGCTTTCTCTGATGGCCATTGCAATGAGAGCCACGTACGAATAAGGAGGCTTTTCGGGTGCTGGAGCGGCTCCTCCATCCCCCGCGGTGCCCGGGCCGTCCTCTGCGGTATCACGGGATGGCAGGTTTCCAGACCCCACGCTGCGATCCATGAGATGGGCTTGAGCTGGGTGAATGAAAAGGCGAGATTCTCTGTAGCGCACAGCACAGGTGTAAAGTTAAAAGTGTCCAGGTGTGCTTTGGATTTGCTTTAGTCTCCACCTACCTCCCCTGCCTCCTGTCGGTATCCTGAAATAAAGGTCAAAAGTTCGCGAATTCAACATGAAAGAGGCGCGCGAGGGTCGCAGACGTATTTTGACTGCTTGGTAAATGTTATAGTAAACATCTCTTTGATGTCGCCGGCGTTAAAAAAACACTTGCTAACTGCGTTAAGCCAAAATTAATAAAATAAGAATAATATGTTTTCTTTTTATTCTTATTATTAATGTTGTGAATTGGTTGTGCAATTTAATTTATAATATATGATTAAATATAAAAACTATAGGCTAAAGTTTGCAATGTCAAACTATCCTTTTATATCGTATTTTTTAAGGATTATGCGCAGTTTTTCAATCCGCAGGCTTATAATTAAAAATATTCATGATAGGCTAAAATAATATCAAAATAATATAACATTCAAACACATTTAATTAATACATTTGGGATTTTGTGGACTGCGCATGTCTCAAGAACAAAGTGCCATCAAAGGTACCGCCTTGTTAAGACCTTTTTTGATGAGGCTGTCCAAAATAATATGATAAAGGTAACTTTATATTTGTTGATGTGAAATTATTTTTTTTCTTGAAATATGGTACCTAAAAAGGCAGCTATATAAAAAGTAGTTGTTTTTTTTAAATTAATTTAAATGTAAACTATAGTCTTTTTTTCTTCTGATAGTAATTATAAGCTAGAATTAATTATCTGAAATTAGAGCAATATTTAGGATGAAAATGAAAGTCTTGTGGATTACAATAATTCGGCTTTAAGACTGACTTTCATGCATATTGATCTTAAAATGAGCCACAATTACTATAATTTTGATAGCACTTTACAGTAAGGTTGATTAGTTAAGGTTAATGTATTAACTAAAATTCACTAACAATTAGCAATACCTTTATTACAATATTTATTCATCTTTAATGTCAGTTCATTGTTAGTTCGCTCAGCTCCATTAAATAAAATAGTAACAGATACAACTTTTGTTTTTAACAATGTATTAGAAAATTTTGGTATTGACAATAACTAAGATTAATAAATGCTTTATCAGTATTTTTTTTTATCATTGTTCATGTATAGTTATTTATTGATATATATGACTAATAACTAATGTTAACAAATGGAAGAGTGTAGAGTGTTACCTATAATTTTAATAACTGCAGCATAAGTTCAGCATATTGTCATTGGATGTATCTTGTGCTCAGAGACATTGTTTTCTAGTAAATGAATAAATAAATAAATAAATATATATCTAACTAGCTACTGTTTGAGAAATTGTTAATGTCATATCAGCATTTTTGAACATTATTATCAACATGTTTGATTAACTAAAAATAAAAAATGTAATTAATTCTCTAATGAATCTGCTCTTTTGCACATAAGTGCAAAAATATTTTTTTCTGAAAATTTATTTATGTGATTTATTGCAAAATCACATATATATCACAATGATTTTTGGAATGTACAGTGTATAATTGATCACAGGCTAATGTCCTTATAGTCTGAATGTGTCTTATGATAACATAAAACATTCTTACAGCAAGATGCATGTATTAACTTGCCTCTTTTTTTTTGGAATTTCCCACTCTGCCAGTTTCATCTTTATGTGCATCGACAAATACATTGCTAACAACAGTGCCTCAAATCTTCAGTTACCTTCATTAAACTCAGCACATTCATTACACTAAGAGTAAAGATATCAGAAATTCTATCTTCTGCACTTCTGAATGGTAAACATCCATTTGCTAATCACATTAACAGCTTGTAATTAAAATGATTTTGAATTCTGTTCTTTAGTTTTTGGAAAATGGACATGGACAACCTAATCATCTCTCAAATAACCACCCACTCAGAGCTGTATAAGGTCCTATACTGAGATAATCCAGATTGTTATCATTCTTTCAGCAGACAGACTGTCTACACCCAGCCAGTGATGGAGAAAGATAAACTTTGGTACTCTGGAGTACTTTTTTATTATTTACTTTCAGTTCCCATTGTATATTTCTACTTGCACTTTTTGAAAATGTAAACGATTGCATCCTTCTCTAATACCACAATTCAGAAGGGCAACATGCAAGAACAAGTGAATGTTTCAAATACATCATGATCTGGGAACTGCAACACAAAATTGAACTTATCAAGAAGATGAAGGAAAACCCTTTATAACTACCTTCAATGTTGACCTGTTCAGTAAGCAACTGACTACAAATACATGCTCAGAATTTCTGAATGTTGAAAGTGAAAGTTTTAAATTTACATTTATGCATTTAGCAGATGCTTTTATCCAAAGCAACTTACAAAAGAGCAGCATAAGCAAGGAGCCAACAATATTTGTAATACACAATGCCAGAGATTAGGAAAGAGAAAGGAGAAATTCAGAGAATATTTTTCATTATTATTTTTTAGCGTGTGAAAAATACAGAAGACACCAAAACCAATGTATAACTACAATGGAGATTTATTTCAATCTTGTAACTGAAACATTTTTTTTTTTTATGTACAAAATATTCAATTATCCTGTTTCCCTTGACATTATGAGTTGAATCATAAAACAGAGACAGAGGCTCAATGGACACAGTAACAGACATTTGCTAAACCAAATCTTTCAGTGTCACATTGTTGACAAAAGTAGATCAACACGAACATATTGCACCTTAGAATATCACATCATTACGATAATGACATGACATGGAATTCTTCTTTCAGGAAGCAGAACAAACAGAAACACATGTACAGCAATATGGCAAAGTTGTCAAATAATTTTTTATAAAGATGTATCACATGCCCAACAGACATCATTCTGTTAAACTAAACAGCACAATCATTCAGTCTGAAACACATCCAGTGTTTAAAAACACAAAAAAATGATTGAACATGCACAAAAACATGTTTTACAAAACTCACATCATACTTTGCGGCATAATGTAGAATCTCAGCTGTAACAGAGCTCAAGTTAAGACAATACAGTCTTCTGATTTATTTGAGAATTCATTTATTCTCCATGTTTATATCCACAATTGTTGAGCAGCAAGAATGAAGTTGTAGTCGTCACGCAAGGGAAATGCTATCCACGTATTTCCTGTAAAGATCCCAGATTTACTGAGCACGCAGGTGACAAAGCCCAGTGTACATCCCAGTTTGACCTTGAACTCTTGAGATCATCTTTTTTATATGCTCATCTCCAATTGTAATAGAGATAGACACCGATGAAGGTTAAGTTAATGGTCAGGCTGGCAAACAGTAGACCAGGCCAAAGCGTCAGGCCCAAAAAACCTGTGAAAAAGACAAGAACATACAAACAACAAATAATTATGTGAAACCCAGTTAGTTTAAATTCTGCTACTTTAAATGAACTTCCTTTTCGTACCTTTCCATCCAGGCTTGCTGTCAGTTCCATTTCCTGTGGTCGTGTCTACATGGCAGTTTGAAGACGTAGAGGAGCTGCCCATTCGCTGTTCCACATGCTCAAAAACACTGCCCTCATCGATCAGTGAACCTGAATCTCAAACAAAATCATATCTATATCAACATTAAAAGTCCAAGAACTTTGAGAACAGAACATATAAACATCATTTGCCCATAAAACCAACAGACTTGGATTGTATGAGGTTTTTAAACTTAAGAAACTGAGGTTTCTTAACTTTAGTTATTAGTAGTACAATATAATATTCATGTATTACTTCTAAAAAATATATATATTGAAGATTGTTCCTTAAAAATAGCATTAGCATGTTGTCCTGAAAAAAGAATTTGAACACTTAAGAAAAAAAGTTGACAAATAAAACAAAAACATGTCAGAATCACACTTCTCAAAAGCTAAATAAAACAATTTTAAAAATTAGGTAAAATTTTGGGCTCACTCTATATATTATCAATCAGCTCAGATGGTTGACGGAAACTTTAGGACTTTAATGTAGATTCAAAATACATCCAAGAGTGTCCTATACCATGATTCTGTGAATGTAAGTGTGGAGCATCAGGCAAGAATCCTCCGCTGTGCACATGGCTTTGCTCTGAAAGAAACGGAGGTGGTGAGGCCAAATTTAAAGGCTCCAGAGGAGAGGAAAAGAGCTGCAGCTTTTGCCCACTGATGTTGAGTCTGGCTGGACTGATGAGTGGCCGACGCTGCCTGGCGGAGCTGGAGGTGGATGTGACAGATCCTGCCACAGAAGGGGTTGGAGACGGTCCAGGAGAGGAGGGTCGGCTTCCAGATTTTAGGGAGTAGTAATCTAAGAAATTAGTTACACAGTGTTTATCAAATAGCAATGTCACTGATAAGTAATAAACAATTATCATATATGATTTATCTGGTTTTAGTTCATAAAGATGATAAACTTGATATACAACAATTCCTTCATTTCTTCTGAGTTACCTGAAGGTGGAGAGTCTTTACACTGTGAAGATGGTCTACTCCCACTGAACAGGAAACCGGAATCTATAAAAGAATAATTCAGCACAATTGTTTTATTTGATCAAAAATACAATAAAAGTGGTAATGTTGTGAAGTATTATTATTACAATCTCAAATAACTGTTTTCTATTTTTTAAATGTATTTTATTCCTGTGATACAAAGCTGAACTTTCAGCATCATCACACCAGTCTTCAGTGATCATTCTAATATGCGGATTTAGTGCTTCTTATTATTATCAATGTTGAGAACAGCTGCACTGTTTAATATTTCTGTGGAAACTGATTTTTTTCCCCCAATATTCTTTGATAAATAGAAAGTTCACAAAAACAGCACTTATGAGACAAATGTTTTGTAACATTATAAATGTTTTAACTTTTGATCGATTTAAAGCGTCCTTGCTGAATAAAACTTGATTTCTTAAAATTGCACCGACCCCAAATTTTTGAACAGTAGTCAACTGCAGTTTCTTATTTGAAACTTTTCCATGGTTACTTTCTCAAAAATTGAAAGATAGCTATCCCACAAATTTTATGGTACAACACAAGCATCCAACTGCAAAGTAGAGACATTTAACACTCTCATACTGTCATTCCAGGAATGTCTCCATATGTGGAGCCAACACAGCTGCAGCCGTAGAGGAGCAGCACCATTACTTAGCATTATAGAGCAGATGGGTGAAGGTACATGATGGAGCAGGTACCGGCACTGCTCACACAAAAGCCTTTTCAAGACCTCCTGTTGAAGTATGATGGGGAGATGAGTGATACTCTAATGCTCCTGTAAAAACGAGCTGTGAGAGATCTCACTGGACTCTTAGTGATATTTCTTAAAACTGAAACTTTTGTTAGCTGTTGAAGATCAATGAAATACCCATCTCTATATAATGCAGAGGTGGAAAATGAATCAAACGCTGAGATTTCTCAGACAAGTGTTTGTGATTAAATCAAGCGCGTAAAGATCAAGCTCGGCCCTTTTTATCACACCTGCCGAGCCACTGCATCTGATTACAGGAGGCTGACGTTTGCCATCTCATCTGGTCTCGTCTGAAGATCCACACATGAAACGAACCATGATTCTTCTACCGTCTCACAACAGTCATTTAAACACCACTCCCGACATCACCCTGATCCTGGGCTTTAAAAGCCTGTGTGTATAACAAAGTCCCATTTACTGACAGGTCAAAGTTAAAAGCTATGGCAAACCAAGCTGTTGCCCCTGCAATCCCTTTTGATATACAGTATGAACAATATGTTGGTAGGTTACGCTGAGACAAAACTATGAGTCAATTAGGTAAACTAATTTTTAAAAAATGCATAAGCAGGAATCTTGTTAAAGGAATAGTTCATCAAATTAAATTTCTGTTTTCACTCATTTTGCTCCAAACCTGCTTCACAAAATGTGAATTTTTAAATATTTTTTTCCATACACTGATAGTTCATATTGATCTGTATCATATTTGATGTGAGAGCTGATATGGAGGGCATTATCAGTGAATATGTTCCTCACACAACATTTTTGGAGTTTAACAACCTGTGGTTAATATATGAATTGTTTTTGTTCCACTGAAAATAACAGCATGACGGTGAGTAAATAATGACACATTTTATTTATAGGTTCACCATTCTTTTAAATGTAATGGCATAAGATAAAACAGAGATGCTGTTAATAAAACAATGTAAATTAGTCACTTCCTGTAACTTGAAACTCATCAGCAGTGGGAAAATCCCTGTAGCATGTAGGTAGCTGGAGATACACAACAGATTATTTCTCAATCACACTTCGCAGTTTTCTTTGGCAGTTGGCAAAATTCCCCTGCTAGGTGCGGCACCGTCTGGGGTGAAGAGTGAGCTGAGTTCCTTGTACCATGCATTCAGTCAGTCAGTGACCCACATCTTTCCCATCATGCACTTCTGCATTGGTTCCACAAAACAGCACCTGGGGCCCTCTCACTATAGCAGCACAGCTCTTAACTTCACAAACAAAGTGAAGGCTTTTCTACATGATATGATATTAAAACTATTTTACAAAAAGCCAAATTCACTGCACAATCCATTAATTTTTATTGCGATATTTAATTATAATTAGTTTTATTTAAAATATTTTTTAATATTTATATCTGCAGGTTATACGCATGATTAAAAAAAGGTGCATTTATTTGATCAAATATACAGTAAAAACAGTAAGTAAAATTACAGTTTAAAATAAATGTTTTCTATTTTAATATATTTTAAAAATGTAATTATTTCTGTCATGGCAAAGCTGAATTTTCAGTAGCCATTACTCCAGTCTTCAGTGTTATCTTTAGAAGTTACACTAATATGCTGATATGGTGCTCAGTTATTATCAGTTATTATTGGTGTTCAATTTTTAATAACAGTTATTATTATTAATGTTGAAAACGGCTCAATATTTTTGTGGAAACCACAGTACAATTCTCAGGATTTTCTAATGAATAGAAAGTCCAAAAGAACAACATTTATTTGAAATAGAAATCTTTTATGACATCATAAATATTCATTCACTTTTGATCAATTTTATTTGTCCTTGCTGAATAAACCTTGTTTTTTTAAATCTTACTTACCCCAAATTTTGAACGGTAGTGTATCACAGTTTCCACAAAAATATTAAGTAGCAAAAACTGGTTTTAACATTGATAATAACAAGAAATGTTTCTTGAGCACCAAAACAGCATATTAGAATGATTTCTGAAGGATCACTTGACACTGAAGAGAAGACATGTGTAACGATGCTGAAAATTCAGCTTCACCATCACAGGAATAAATTACATTTAAAAAAAATAGAAAAGTTATTTGAGATTGTAATAATAATACTTCACAACATTACCAATTTCACTGGTAAAACAAATATTTTAAAAGATATTCAAATAGAAGAGAGTTAATTTAACTACTGTATTTTGATCAATATATTTTTTGATCATAATTCATGGATTAAAATAATTAAAAAAAAAATAATAATAATAATTATATATATCAATTAAATGAAACTTCTTAGAAAATTACAGTGACTTTAGATGACAATGTGCATCTATCTTATGCTTTACCTGCTCGTGCGAAGGAGGGGATAGTTCCCAGAGAGAGGGCCCTGCTGAGTCTCCCAGGCAGCGAAGAGGGCGAGGCTTTGCGTGTTCTGTGGCTTTGCTGGCGGATGAGCAGCTGTGACAGGTTGGGGGGAGGCGTTGGGATGAAGGTAGAGGATCCAGACACAGGTGCAGACAGCGAGGGACAGTGATTACTGTAGTACGGCCCAGGACAACTGCCAGACAGATACCTGCAAGAGACAAAAGAGAATCGGTCCACTGCTGAGTTTTATGGAGCAAATATCTCTTCAGTTACTGCTATGGTGGAAGACTGTGTAACTGCAGAAAACTCTGTAGACTTCCACAGAATTCAAAAGCCTGAAGATAAAATGAAAAAAGTATGCTGATTCTGTCAAATGGTACATCTAATTATGGCTCCTCATTTGAATGTAGTAGATTTCAGTGATGTAAAGATTTCATAATAGATAATAAATATAAACAATTTAAACTAGCATATCTGTAAACATAAAAAATTGTACATTAGTAATAGCTCAGTCCATATCCACTTGCTCAGTTCAAACATTTGATGCTGTCATGCTAATTTCTTGGTTATGTTTCTCTAATTTATAAAAGCACAACAAGCTTCCATCTCAAACAACCTTTAAAAGAAATGGCAAACACAGTTCGCAATTTATTAGCGTTTTATTTCACTTTCATAATAGGGTTAAATAATACAAGTATAAAAAGATGCAATACAACCCAAGTGTAATACAGCTTTACTCAAAACACAGCATTATTACAACAAATCTGAGCTTAAGTTTCTGGACGGAAACGTTTTCACACTATTCAACAATGCAGTTGTTCATTTCACATTATATCTTTGGGGTCATTACATGTCAAAATCACCAGAAACCACTGCTCGTGTGTTGATGATATACCAGAAAAAGCACAGCAATGCCACAAACTGATTATTTCAGTTGGGGGTTTCTCAAAGTCAGAAAATTATTTCCAATCTGCGGGCAAAAAAAGTATCAAGAAGCTCCAAACAGATTTTAAGATTTGTAATGGTCAGAGGGCACAAAACATTCAGGTCCATTTGAGATACTAGTTTATGGTTTTATGGTAATTTAACTGCTTATCAGACCTAAGCTGGTCCAAATCAAAGTCTTAACTTAGTACAGTACCAATATTCCTTAAACCCAATGACTTTCCTTCCAATCAGTCTCTGACATCAACATGCGCCTTCTGATACAACATGCACAGATCTGTGATTTCACTTTGACAGGTCCTACCACATTATATCGTCAGTGCTAAATTCAGTTTGACTTATTTACTCACATTTGAAATCATATGAAAACTGGGAGGCAGCATACTTCCGAACACTCTAAACTTGTCTAGTGATGATACAGTCAATAAAGGAACAAGTATACTCCCAAAAAATACAATGCTGTTCTAAATAAATGTTATACATCATTTTGAGATACTTGTATCAATGTCAAGTCTAAATCCACACTATTATTTGTATTTACCAACCATAAGCCTTTGGCAAGCAAAACTATGATAATGACGATACATCAAACTAAATATTCAATGATACTGATGTCTACAGTTAAATACTCAAATAAGTGAAATGTGCCACAAGTCATCATAAAAAGGTTACTGAAGCTTTACACTAGGCACATTTCACCTTTGGGTAATACAAAATTATAAATATTAAAGCTCGTCGGAGGTGGACAGGTACCATAGATCTATACAAGTTGATACACATCTAATGGAAATGAACATAATTGATTTAAATAACAGAAAAGTGTCTAAGTCACATTAGTAAGAACTTTGATCACAGCAAAAAACGAACTTCACAGCATATGCCACATGCATACAGTAACTTGGGAAATACAGTGATGCAAACCTACAAAAACATACAATCTATAGTCGTACTGTCACACGTTTCTAGACCACAGCCAAAATACAGTATGCAAGAAATTACAGTAGGTTTATTATTCCATTCAATCCCTACAAAGCTTTATTTGTAGAAGTTTCGAAAATGTGTCTCTTTTTGTTAGACACTTGAAAGAGATGGCTATTTGTTATAGAGCTTTAGTGTAGTTATTAGTAATTAAACTAAATGACATGTAATACAATGTAGTGCACCTATAACACTGTACAATGTAGTAAATATAATTTTCATAATAGTGCTATGCAAAGTTAGCTAATTTTCTGTGGCTTTAAACAGAAAATATTGCATAAATTCTGTCCTGATGTAAGAATTACAAAATCAACCCGGTGGTAGAGACAGACTTGAAATTCAAGTTAATTAAGAACCAACACAAAGAGAGGCACAAACATTTTGAGACTCTCTCAAATGTGTTCAGCAGTAGCTTAACCTCAAAAGTGAATGCTAAGTACTTGAGCTAAAATATAACACAAATCTAACATATTTGTACGTTAGCAACTAAATACTGATGATATCACTTTTGTTATGAGATTGCAAATACAAGATCGGAGCAGTATTGGCATAATAAAGTATTTTTGTTACAGTTTGATATAGTGGATATAGATTTAGGTGGTTTAAGATGCATGTTTTGTAAATGTTAAATTTAAATACAATGATGCAATGGATCAAGGAAAATAAGTCCCCAAATCTCTAAGCACCACTGCAATTTCTAACACAATTTCAATGCAAAAACATCATTACACTTCACAAGATGCATAAAAAAAATCATTCATTCATTAACTAGTCTATCTTTACCAGCTACCCCAAACCTGTGAATTCAACCTGCCCCAAACCAAATGTAAAATTGACATGTTCTGCCTTGTCAAATTAGGGGCATGGTGGTAATATCAAGCACTACAAAAAAGGCAATAAACAATCCTTTTCTAGTACTTTGAGCAAGCTCATCCACACAGACTATTTTTTTTATATATCAGCATGGCATTTAAAAGGCCTATTTAGCAAGAGTCTTGGCCATGGAGGTTTATAATGAGTGCATTAATTAGTTAGTGTACATTGAAGACAGTTGGGAGAAAAATGTTCCCAATCTGAGAAAAAATTAAACCCTTGATTCTACATGTCCCAAAAAGTGTCCTCGATTACAGATCCCATAAAATATCTTATCTTAGTGTCACTGCTCAGATTCTGACCTGCAACCTCTGGTTCTTCTCTGACTCGTGGATTTGCGTGTTGCCACAGCAGCAGCGAATCCCACCAGACAACACACAGATGTGATGCCCAATTTGACCGTTTCCAACCAATCAGGGATGTCCGTCTTGAGGTAACACTCGGCCAGGTAAAAACATATCACCAGGAGCCAAAGCACAGAGGCTACAGCGTCAATCCTCCTCAACCTTGAGAAGAAAAGAAATATATTTAATTTATAATTAAAATAATTTTACATATATGTATATATTAACTTATACAGTAATTAAAAAAAAAATATATATATAAAACATTTTTATAAATATTTATCAATTCATCCTATTTTATACGGTATATATATATATATATATATATATATATATATATATATATATATATATATATATATAGTGCCTTGCAGAAGTATTCAAACCCCTTCATTTTTTTCACGTTTTATGTTGCAGCCTTATGTTAAACCACTTTAAATTACTTTTTTTTCCACAACAATCTATACTCCACACGCCATAATAACAAAGCAAATAACATGTGTTTAACATCTTTACAAATTTATTAAACATAAAAAACTTAAAATAATTCCATTGCATAAGTATTCAAACCCTTATCTGGGACAGTTGAAATTTAGCTCAGGAGCATTCATATTGCTTGTAGATGTTACTACACTTTGAGTGAAGTTAACCTGTGTCAAATTCAATTGAATGGGTATAATCTGGAATGGCACACACATCTTAATAAAAGGTCTAACAGCTGAAAATGCATATCAGAGCAAATTCCAAGCCCTGACGTCAAAAGAACTGCCTGTAGAGCTCAGAAACAGGTTTGTGTCAAGCCACACATCTGGGGAAGAGTTCAGAAAAAAATTCTTCTGCACTGAAGGTTCACAGAATCATGAAGCCTTCATTATCTATAATGGAAGACGTTTGAAGCAACTAGAACTCTTCCTAGAGCTGGCCTCTTGGCCAAACTGAGCAACTGATGGAGAAGGGCCTTGTCTAGACTGGTGACCAAGAAGCTGATGGTCACTCTAGTTGAGCTCCATGATCATATAGGCAGATGGGAGAAACCTACAGAAGGACAAACATCACTGCAACACTTCACCAATCTGGGCTTTATGTCAGTGTGGCCAGACTCAATCTTCTCCTCAGTGAAGACACACAAAAACCCACTTGGAATTTGCAAAAAAGCACCTAAAGGACCCTCAGACTCTGAGAAACTAGATTCTCTGGTCTGATGAACCTCAATTCTAAGCATCATGTTTGAAGAAAACCAGCTCTGCTCATCACCTGCAGAATACCATCCAAAAAATAAAGTGTGCTGGTAGCAGCCTCATGCTGTGGGGCTGTTTTTCAGCGGCAGGGGCTGAGGGACTCATCAGAGTAGAAGACAAGCTCAATGAACCAAAATATAGAGATAGACTTAATAAAAACCCAGTCCAGAGCATTCAGAACCTCAGACTGGGCAGAAGGTCCACCTTCCAACAGGACAATGACCCTAAGCACACAGCAAGAGTGGCTTATAGACAACTCTGTGAATGTCCTTAAGGTGCCCCAGCAACAGCCTGGCCTTGAACCCAATCAAATATTTCTGGAGAAACCTGAAAATGTGCATCTGCCCCCATCCAACCCGACAGAGCTTGAGAGGTGAACAGGTGAGGAGAAGAATGGCAGATAATTGCCAAATGCTGATGAGCAAAGCTTGTCGCATCAAACAAAAAAGACTTGAGGCTGTAAAGGTGCTTCAGCTAAGTACTGAGTTAAGGGTTTGAATACTTATGCAATGTACTTATTTCAGATTTTTTATTTTTTATAAATTTACAAAGTTGTGACAGTTCTGTTTTTGCTTTGTCATTATGGTGTATGGAGTGTAGACTGATGTGGAAAAAAAGTAATTTAATGCAGTTTAACATAAAGCTGCAACATAACAAAACGTGAAAAAAATGAAGGGGTTTGAATACTTCTGCAAGGCACTGTGTGTGTGTGTGTGTGTGTGTGTGTGTGTGTGTGTGTGTATATATATATATATATATATATATATATATATATACATATATATAATTTTTTATATTATATAGATAAACATTTGTGTATATATATAAAAAAATATATACATGTATATACACAAACACATTTATTCATACATTAATTCTAAAATATATTTATCTATTTCACATTCTTTAATCACATATCATCACACACAAATATTTACTTAATATGTAAAATAAATGTTAAAATACATACAAATTGTTAAATGTATTTTTTTCATGAAATAAATTATGTATAACTTTATTGGTTCACCTGATAGGTCCTGCCATTAAGACACCTGTGATGCAAGTTAGGAGACCAACAGAGGCCACGGCCATCTGATGGTCGCTTCCGGACTGCCAGACGAGTCGAGCGTTCTCCACAGCCTTTTCCGGCAGAAGACCCACCAGATCATCCCACACAATGCTGCCCTCTTCAGCCTTGGTTTCACTGTCATTTTGGAGGGGGCGTTTAGGTGGGGTGACTCCTCCGCTTAAAGTCTGCGAGATGGAGGAGGCCACATCTCCAGATCCAGACAAAGCCACAGCTACAAGGAAGGCACAGGCAAGAAACGCAAGGACTCTGAGCAAGATCAGCCAGGCTGGTGTGGTGAGTGAGTAGGTGTTCTGGAAAAAAAGGATTAAAAAAAAAAAAGAAAAAAAAGAAAGATCAGTTGATATGGGAATAGCATTTGATACTTGCATGCCAAGCTTGATTAAAAACTAAACTTGAATCAACAGTAGCTGCACAATAAAATACTCAACAAAAAAAGCAAGAGAGAACAGGTCTTTCCTTATCTCTGGCAATCAATTCCACACATTTATCTGCAGTTAAGAAAACACTAGTAACAGACTGGTCATTAATCACACTTGATACATGTAACAAACGACACCTAGGTTGTAGTAAAATTGAAGTTTTATCTAAGCAACATCTAAATTCAGTGTAATTTTTCCATGTCAAGCTTTTGGCACCTAATCAAACTCTCAGCATTCTAGAACATACACTTGAGAGTGCTATAAAAGTGGAATCTTCTGTATTTTTCATGTCAAGTCTTGTGGCTTGATTTGAAACTGTATAAATATATAGAGATCACCACCTTAATAAAGGCTTTATCAGCATCCCGACTGCGTCTGAGCTGGTGGTTGAAGAGCAGAGCCCGCAGCTGTCGGTTCTGGTGTTTGATGTAGTACTCCACTGCCGTCTGGCACGGCCGGCACAACTTGTAGGTCTGCTCAAGGTGGTGCTTATATACCTCGATCTCCTCATCATAGTTTTTCTGCCATTATGGGAACACAGTGCATTAAAATTTGCAAATGCAAGCATTTTTTCACATATTAAAAATAAAAAAATAATCTAAAACGTTTATTCTAGCTCGAATAAATACAACTTTTAAGTATATAAAAGTTTAGATGCCTACTGAAAGCCATATTTAATATATGACATTTTTGTCTTAAAATTGTATAAAAAGCATAAAAGCAAATCTTATTCAGAAACGCGTTTTAGACCTTGGTCATCTTGAAATTAGGAGATTAAAATGGGTGAATTATAAACCTACATCATCCCTGGGGATGAACGAGGCTAGCTGCTTAATCTTCAGTGTCTGGTTGTTGTTGCACTTCTTGCACAGAAGCATTTGACAGTTGACCCACTGCAGAGTCTTCGGGTGCAGTGACTCTGGGACACCGGCCGAAACGCCATGATTGAGATGCTCCATGTATTGAGCAGGAATGGGTTTGTTGTAGTCCCCATTCTACGAAAACAAGCACAAAACTAACACTCAATTGCTTGACACTCACTAAATGTACATTTATAGCGTATCCAAAAGCTGCATTACCAACACAGTAATAAAACATACATTTGTTGTTTTTTTAAACTTTCTATTAATCAAAAAATCCTGAAAAAAGTTTCACAAAAATATTAGGCTGCACAACTGTTTTCAACTAATAATAATTCTTATTTTCAAATCAGCATATTAGAATGATTTCTGAAGTAATGAAGACTGGAGTAAATTCAGCTTTGCCATTACAGTAATAAGTTACATTTTATCTTTTATAAGTTATCTTAAAATGTAATAATATTTCACAATATTACTGTATTTTTGATTAAATAAATGCATTCTTGGTAAGCATGAGAGATATCTTTCAAAAACATCTTACCTAACTCAAACTTCGAAAGGTGTTGTGTGTAAATAAATACATGTAACATGTAATATTTTGTCTTTTCAAAACCTTTAATTTTAGACAGAACAAACAAATCTTACAAACATAAAGTCAATACCTCCTGAAAGCCATTATACTGTTCACAGTACGGACAATCCCAGCAGTTTCTGTTCCCATAGGGGACAATTGTGTCCTGACTGCAGAACCAACAATTCACTTTGACATGAGTTGGTTTTTTCCTGTCAAATAAAAAGAGTCTCATTTAGGAGCACTGCTGCAAATTACCATGCATTAATAACAGAAAACAACAGTAATACAATACTCCCATTTACACTGACCTGACAGACCACCACAGTGGTTCTCAATTAACAGGTCACAGGCAATAATTCTGCAGTCTAATAATAAGGACTACGGTGCCACTGTGTTTTTGGTTGTATAAATTTCCATGGAACATGCAAGATATTCAGTGGAAACTAATGTTAGAGCCTGAGGGTTGAATCTAATGTAAAACTGGGATATTGTTTTCTTCAGACAGCACAATCAGTGTCTCAGGACCTGAGACTGATTACCTAACAGTGGCATGAATAGAGTATCTATTTACAGGCTGATAGAGCCTTGATTACACCAATAAACTCAGCCTGTGTCATTATAAAAGATGATAACATCATCTGCATTAAGACAAGGACTGACATGTTTACTATTACTTAGAAATTTGAAAGAATTCAAATACAGGAAATGAATTACGTCTCTTACTACTCCATAGACTATTAAGTCACCATCCCACCTGTGGGACGCTTGGCGCTCTTTTTTTCCTATCAAATATTTTAGTAATCATCATAAATTATATATCATTTGAAAGCTTAAAACATCAAAATTCATGCTGTGAAAACAATTTTGAAATCGGACATTGCCTTACTATGGATCTTTTGGCTGTCTCCTCCCCCTTAGTGGGCGGTGTCAAGTGTAATATTACAGAATGTATTACGGTCTTTTAGAATCAAAACTTTTTATAATCTTGACAAAATACATATCGTCGGAAAGGTCTGACTCTCAGGATTCCATATTTTGTGATCGGAGTAATATTGACAGAGAAATTTAGACATTTGTGACAGAAAAATGCATCAAAAAATTCTATGGAGTTTGATGGCACCCGGTGGCTGTTTGTGGTATGACGCCCTAAATAAAATCTCACAGAAACCTCAATTTTTTTCATATCAACTTCAAATTTGGAACATAACTTATTTAGACATAAGGCTTTAATTTTATATCAATTTTAGAGTAAAACCTGTTATGTAAAATATTTATTTTATATAAAATATAAAAAAGTGTATTTTCTTTACAGTAAATTTAGACTTCTATAACTTTTTTTACTTTCATATTTTAAAATAATTCCACTTCTGCAGTAATCTGCTGATTGTCTTCTTTAAAAAGAGTCCAACCTTATGTCTGTATTCCAAAGCATTCATGAATTATAAGAGTGTAAGTTTGGATAGTGCACTTTCACGTATATGTTCAAAAATAGGGGGTGACAGTTAAGGGGTTGGTGCAAATGAATACTTTGGACTAGATTAATATCAGAATAGAACATCTGTGTAATATCAATAAGCTGGGTTCTCTTTCAAACATTCGTAGAAAGGAAATGAATAGAATAAATAAATAGAAATGAGTCTCAACCAAAGAAGTTGCTCTTACCATGGTAATTAGTTTTTCGTCAAAATAACAATTAAGTTACTAGGAATAGGTAACGTTATCAGTAACTTAAACCACCACTGCCATCAGAAAAAAACCACAATAAATGAAAACACTGACTGAATTAGTACATTAATTAATCATTGATTTACAGAAGTAACAATAACTGTAGTTCTTATGATATTTTTGGTGGAAAATACTACTACAATGATGAATTTTGGTCTGTTTAAATAGCACAGACAGACATACCTAAGCCATTTTACGAAATCTCGCGCGCTTGTTTGGATAGCGCGTGCCGTTCAATAGCTCCGCGCGTGCACAAGAATTTTTTTTTTTATGGCCGAACTGTTGAAAATAATACTGCCAATGCATGTTAATAATATAGGAAACCGTGAAAAGTGCAGCGTAGTTCGTAGCCCTAGCTAAACATTCATGTCTGTTATACGAGGCCCAGCGACATCTTATGGGCAGGGACACAATACCTGTTTGCAACTCTATAGATCAGCGCTCCTCCTGCAGCAATCGCCGTTGCTCCCACACCTCCAACTACAAATGGAGGGTACTGTAGTAATATTTGGTTGAAGGTCTCCATTGCTAAACGGGATATTGACTGTAGTGTTATTCACAAGAAGCCACACGCTGGAATAGTGCATGCGACAACAGAAGCCCGCATCAATCTACAACATGGTCATATCCAGGTCATGAGTGCGGTATCAGAGCTGTCAAAATAAAAGTTTCACTTCTAAACGGAAAATACTACTACTACTACTACTATTAATAACAATAATAATGTAAAATAATTATTTAATTATATGAATCAAAATATTAAAAATATAAAACATTAACATGTAAAATATAAATTTATAATTAATCGATGAAATAACAGACGTAAGTTATCTGTTCTTAAATACATTACGTATTTTTGTACAATATTGTTTTGTACACTCCATACCTATGTTGCACAGTAATTTCTTGCACTATTTTCATTATTTATACATTTTGCATTTTTCATTCATCTTTTTTAACATTGAACCATTAGCTTTATCTGTGTTGTTTACTCTGAAATGTGCAGAAAGTACTTCGCTCTAATTACTGCTATACGCTGTGCGTTCAATAAATAAAATCTTGCCTGTTCAAGAAAGTGAACTGAAGCAGGTTTATATGGCATAAACCTGCCCTCTTGAGGCAACGTATGTAACAGCCATTCACAAGCTTTACAAAACATTACAACATATTAAAAACGTTTTTTTTTTCTGAACAGTGGCTTCTCGTCTTTCAGTCACCTTAAAGTTTTGTGTAAAAAATTATTAGTATTCTATTAGCGATCACAAGTTGAATCATAATTAGCATATCATGCTTAAAACCACATATGTTGACATTACTTATTATCTTCAATGTAACAAATGATTCATACATGCCTCTCACTTTGTACAGCATTGTGGCAGAAGAGATAAGACATCTACTACTAGAAGGCGCAAAGATCGTGTTCTTTGTTCATGTTTTGGAACCTTCAAGTAAACATCTGGGATCCTGGGATTATTGACTCTTTCCTTTGTTTTGCTAACAGTCATAAATTCATCCAAACAGACTTAAAAAGGTATATTTATTTAAGTGGCTCATTTTATCTGTGCATTTCCAGCAACAAAAAATAACTTTCATCATTTATTTTATTAAACCAACAGCAGCATATGCATCAAGGCTCTCCTTTTCTGTAAAAGATGAACAACTTAACATAGTAAACAGATGAAAGATTTCTAGTAAAGAGGTGAATGGAATTGATTGGTCAGATTCCAGTGCTACTAGCTGTCATGAAGCAGGAAAGTGTTGCAAAATATTGCAACGTGAGCTTGTCTGCTCCTAACAAGCTATTCTATGCCCCCATTACAGTATCATTTGCACTCATTCCAAGAACTTCATAAAACCCGGATCCACTAATGATTAACTCAAAAACTCTTGGATACGTACCATATCATAGATCTAAAGAATTCAACGGACTAAAACAAAACACTGCTACTTATAATAAGAATAATTTAGTTAACTTAAAAGCATTATTTGTATATTCAGATGACTTTTTGCTGTACACTGATACAGTATACACAAACATATTGGAGTAGCTATGCAATATGCTCCATTTACATAACTCACAAAAAGCAAAACAGTTCTGATAACATATGCAGTCAACGCAAAATAAAAAAAGCTATTTAAAGTCTTTGGGTAATTCAAATAAACATCCCTGTCCACAATGGATTCTTTTCTGTCCACTTTAGCTGCAGGTCAAAAAGTATCTTTGTGCTTGTAGTGTGCAGCTTCATTTGGAGGGTTCACCCAGCAGATGGACAATGAGCTCATAGGTGGACAGCACTATGGCTGTATTGGGGATCTGTCTGATGAGCTGTGGAATGAGTCCTCTGTAAAAAGCTGCGTATCCCTCTTCCACCGCCACAAGGCGTGCCGTCTGAAAGAAGTACTTGTATTTGCTTCCCTCTTCTCTTAGTCTTGTCCGAATGACCTCTGGTAAACACAAAAAGAAAGGTTGGCCATTAAAAATGAGGAGACGTAGACGTTTCTGCAGGTCCTTATTCTTAAATTCTTACATCAAACATCTTGAATTTTATTTAATAATATTTTAAATAAGAAAATTTAAAATTGTTTTTTTTTCCTGTCACTTTTGAACAATTTCATGCATCCTTTCTGAATAAAAGCAAGATTACTTTTGAACGGTAGTGTATAAATATCTACATGTAATATTTTTTTTAAAAGAACAAGTTCAAAAGAACTTTGCAGGTGTTTTAGCAATTCATCCCATTATGAATAACTGCATGTAGTTGTAATAACCAACAAAAACCTAAATTCATTTGTTTTTTATCTATCAAAATGTTATTTTACTGTATTTCTCATGCACTCCAAGTCCTGTCTTAAAAGTGCAGGTCTTACTGCTAAAGAGGAAGCAATCTATGTTTATCTTTAGACAGAGACTGGCTGATACTGGTTTACACTGGCTGACAGGTAATAACAACCTACCATGTGGATAAGCTATGCAGGAGGCGCAACCCTTGGCAAATGCAGCAGCAACCATGAGGCCCAGAAAATCTGAAGCCCCTTTTTCTGTGTCGGTGTCAGGCGTGGTGAATCGACTCTGCGCTAGGTACTTCTTCAGCGTCTCATAAATAAGGAAGCAGATCATGGTCTCCGAGATGCCAGCGTACGACGCCGTCAGGCCCCGGTAAAAACCTCGCATACCTTCCGTCTTATACACGTACCGCGCGCATTGTAACGCGTTCATTTTCTTCTCCCCACGCGCCCTGGAGGACAAAGAGACAGTCGGTCAGGTGATCAGGAAGAAATAGATTACAAAGGTCAAGAATTTAACACGATTAACTCTGAGATAACAGTTCTGCTTTCAAAACCTAGTTTAGTCACTGAATACTAAAATCAAGGTCAAAGACTTCGAAAGGTTCACTTGCAACTTTAATTTGCATTGCACAATGTGGTTTGCGTGTAGAGTGGGAGGGGGAATTAAATGCCAGACTATTTTCAGACTCTAACATACTTCTCTCATCTGACGCTTTTTATAGCGCAAATATAGTACATGCCTGCTAAGCCCTGACGGCTGTGTCAAGGTGGATATTTGCACTGTAGCAGACTGGATCACATGCTTATCATCATGACTTTGCATAACAGCGAGACAGTGCTAATAGTTTGTACGCCCCCCCTCTCCTAAAAACCTTATTACCCTCGTAATGTCTGGGGATGTGTTACATCTCACACGCAAAAGGGCCAGAACTCAAGGGTCTGATACAGATGTGTGTCATGCTCTCATGCAAGTTCCCTGTTGAGATTAAACCAGAGTGAAAGTCTACATTATTAACATACTTCCTCTCAAGCTGCATTCTTGTTTTGACCATCCAGATGGGATTCATCAGGGAGTTTGTGACGAATGCTGTAAGAAAAACAATGCAATTAGGCATTCAAAGACCCACTTTCTTTGAAAGCATCAAACAGTTCTGTGAAGCATTATCTGCAATGTTGCATAAATGTTCTTTTAACAACCTTAAGGCATCACCTGCAAAGCCAGCCGAGGACATGTGAACGATTCCACTGTTTGGGACAAAGATGCCATTGAAAGTCTCTTTTGACTTTGAATAAGCTGCAAAATAGATCGCCCTGAAGAAGAACAGAAGGAGAACAGAATATCAGCGCCTTTACTGTGTCGAACTCAACAC
>JAFVLL020035067.1:10550-105967 GCA_021397915.2 Tor tambroides | reverse complement strand
CCACGACAGTACGCCTCCAGAATAAGTCCAAATCTCAAGCTGACTGAGGGCACATGCATTTCTGACCTTTAGAGAAAGCAAAAATAAAGCCTAATTTACATTGAAAGGTATGGGGGCGCATTGCTGTAGAGCACTATAAGAAGATGGATTTATACCTGAGGTGCCAAAACAAGAAGTGACCTATTTTCTTGTTGGCCAGGGCTCTCTTAAGCAAGAAACAGGTCAAGTCACAATCCAGGTAAGATTCATACTTCAGAACCTGAACCAGTTGCAAGAGGTACTGAAAGAGCTCGTCGTCACTGTTGAGAGAAAAAACAACAACAACAAAAAAAACGCATTAGATGAGCCATTACAGATGAGCCGTTTTTAACTTGAATATAAATGAATTTGAATATAAATCCCTCGTTAATATCCAATTCAGACAAGGCTCCCTTAACATACAAATTAAATATTAATAAAATGAATTATTTAAATTATTAATAAAATACCTGCAAGTGCTTATTTGAATGTCTCTACTAATGTTAATTGTTAAATGTTTTTTCCTCTGATTTTGACACATATGCATGACAGAGCCTGTGCAGACATCCCTGCTACTTTTTTTTTTTAAAGCTCTCAAGAGCAGGTGTTGATTATAGAGGCAGTGCCACCCACCGCAAGTTCCTGAGGCAGCGGATGGTGAAGGAGCGGACATGAGGGTCAGGGAAACTGTAGTCCAGAAGTTCTAGAGCATGTATAGCAGGCAATTCTGGCCATTTCCGTAACAAACCAACCATCTGAGAAAAGAAAAAAAATGCACTGAGAGGGAGTGTACAACAGCCTCACACAAGCCATAAAGTTCGGGAAAAAAAAAATGCTCTGGGTGGTGGTATAGATGTGTGAGAGATGTGGTATAATGAGCAAATCAATCCTGAAGAAGGAAACTGAAACAATGTTGTCATTTATTCTTTTAATATTTAATTTAATTTAATAGTACTTTTCCTTTTTTATTATCAAAATAATACTTTTTAACAATAAATAAAACAAATGACATGAAATAAAAGGATGAATGTTTTTATTTATATAATCAATTATGTATTTTGTTTTGCTTTTTTTGACACTTGCTTGATTCTGCACTAACCATTTACCTGCAAAAACCAGTAAAATAAATTAATATAAAAATGTAAATGTCAAAAGCAGTAGGCTTACATCAGATATAGGCTACAAGGAATTATTCAATTATTTTAAATGTGCCTTTTATATGGTATTCCTTGAATAAATAACCCCTGTGAAGTGCTCCAGTCATTTTGACTGGAAAAATGATCACATTGGACCTCAGGTTTTGAGTGAATGTTGCCAAAATTGCCATTGACAAAAACAATTTAATCCAGGATTTGGGGATTACTGTATATAGCATAATGAGAGATTTACAAGCAATTTTTAAAAGGCTAGTCATTTTTGACACAGGAACTCCAAAGTAGATACATTTTTTTTAACATAGCGAAAGGGTTACATTTTTCAATGTCTAAAAATAATCATATCCCGAGGAACTAGTGGTTCAACATACCTGAGCCACGTCCTCATGTTTGTTCCACTTAGTGATGAGGAGGAGTTTGGGGAGGCTCTCTGGGTATCGCTGCCTCACCTCTTCACGTAACTTCCACAGAAGCTCCTTCTCATCCTCAAAGAACTCTGTGTAGTTTTTATTGTCCACAATCTCTCTCAGTTTCAAGTGCTGAAAGAAGACAATCACATTTGTTAGAGATTAAAGTTTATTAAAGTCGTTTTAATGCTTTGGGCTCTAGTGATATGAATCAATCATCGGAAAATGTTCAATGCTTCAGCAAACCACAACTCTTAACACTGCTGTTGAAATACAGGCCCTAATGTAGTTTCCATTTCATGACTGACATATATGCATGTTTCTCCTCTAACAGACCAATACATTTTATTTCTTACCTCTTCTTTTGTAGCAACAACTTTTTCACCATTCATACCCAGCTCATTTAGCTGAAAACAATAGAAGATAATGACTGAGCATTTATACGGCATTTCCATAAAACGTACAGACATTACGAGAAGCGTGCTAGCATTAAGGAGAACCCCAAAAATGCACCTTTTCAATTGGAGGATAATACAGGGGGTGTGGTCTGATGTTGGGAAATCGAATCAGGAGACCAGCCGTGCTGTCAATGTTTGGATTTTTCTCCACAGTGCCCATAGGATTCAACAAATCCCCTTTATCATCTAAAAATAAAACAATTGAGCAGTTAAAACCTTAATTGAGGTCCCTAATCCTGATATGAAATAACCAAAAATTACTTTTCAAAATAAGACTTACAAGACTTGACAATTCATTTTAAAGTACCTGGGACTGATGGCCATGTGGAAAGGGAAAATTCTCCAGTTTTTAGCTGGTCCTTGTAGTCAAACACCATCGTGTTAACCCAGGCCAACGGGCAGTCCTGTGGAAAGAGGGATCATTTGGAAGGTTTATTAACCATATTGGCGTTACACAATAGTCATTTAATGTGGGAGAGGAGATACTGTCATCTAAACAGCGCTGTACACTAATGCCTCTGTTGTGGGAGGTGACAATTCAACTGACTAACCAAATATTCCAGCCACAACAGCAGTGATTTCCAATATACCCATATAAGAGATCTAATACTTCCTGTGTATGATTGAAAATGTAGTCCATTTGTCAAGTTAAGTGCTGCTATGTGTGCAGACAGACATTAATGCAATCAATTGTATTTTTAGAAGTGCTGTTTGTGAAAATTGTGTTGTTTGTTAAGAGACTGAAAACAAATAAAATAAAAGGTAAAAGTAATATGTTAAAAAAATAGATAAATAAAACCTTGCTGCAAATAGCTGCCCATTTTAACAATATTTAACTAAAAAAGGTTTACATTTTAACCCAGTTCAATTCCGCATATCAATTCAATGTTGCCTAAATCAACATAGTAACATATTAAATTTTAAAAATGATTCAGAAGAAATTATTTATACATTATTTTAATAAATTAAAAGATTATTGTAAATAAAATGTTATAAAATAATGTATAATTCATAATAAATTATACAAATACATTTTATAAAATGTTTTTTTTTTTAATGAAAATTATTATTATATAAATTTCAAATACTACATTTACATGTGAAAGGCTAGAGATAAACAACTGGTAAAAGAAAAAAAAATCTATTCCACTTTATATGAACTCAGTATTGTCTAAAGCTATATAGTAACAGTATATAGCATATTTTAATAATATTTATTAAATATATAATTAAATACATTATTATTGTATTATTTAAATATATTTTAAAATCTTAAAAATAATTTCAGAAATTATTTTATAATCAATTTTAAAAAATAATTTACTTAATACAAATTAAATGATTTTTATAAAATAATTTACATTTATAATTAATTATAAATATTTTAAACACAATTTCATAAAAAATTACAATTCATAAAGAATAAAGACTACAAAATAATATACAGAACAATTAAAAATATAATTTTATAGGTTTTTTTTATTTCTATTAACCTGCATCTACAAGTGAATATTTAATCAGAATCTAGAGATAAACAATACATTTAAATTTCAAGATGGTCAAATATGGGTTTCCAGCAGAACTAGTACAATGCAAGCATAACAGTAGGAGACACTTTTTTTCACTTTAGGTCTCACACCCATGTGGACTTCTTCTCTAGTTCGCTGAAAGAGAAGTAACACTGAAAGCAGAAGTGGATGTATTGGTGTTGCCAACATCAGCCCACCATATACACACACACACACACACACACACACTCTGACACCTGGGAATTTCAACACTGCGCCTTCAGTTGACACCGCACGCTATATGACGGGGCCACGAAAAGGCGGGCTGTTGAGTTCTGATTTGACAAAAGTAGCTGCTCTGTCCTAACATTTAACTTGGTTTACTTGCATTGAACAGGCAATGGACCACAACATCCTGTTATGAGGGTTTAAATAATATTGCATCATGCTGACTATACTACCAATAGTGTGTTTTGTGTTTTGGACTTGGAAACAACATTCACTGTGAACGTGTTCGGCAGCCATGCGTGTCAAACCCTCCAAGTATAGCATCTGTTAGGTGTCTCATCTCTCTTCAGTCAGTGTTGGTTGCTAAGTGACTTGTTTGCTATGGAAATGAACTGAAACATACCGCTCTTTTGTTTTTCTTCTTGGTAGGACGCTTTTTGGTCTTTTCGATGACGCCGTAGAGGGCAAAGCAGAGGCGGCTCATTCGAGGCAGGTCACTCACGCCGATGTCAAACTCTAGTTTCTGGTCCCATACGGGTTCAGAGCAAACACTGACCTCATTACTGGTCACCACTTTGCACAGGAGCTCACTGCCATGGAAGAGGCCAGCCTGAACCACCAGCTGAGAGAAAGACAATGATTGCAGAGCTGGAAATTAGTCCCAAATCTGCCATAAAGACTACAGTTTTAAGAAGAGGGAACTTACTTCAATTTTCTGAAAATAAAAGAATGTATGAATGAAGGGAGTTAAGTATGAGGAAGTAAATGAATGTCTGGCATAAAAAGCATGCTGAGTAACTTGTTACGCGGGACAGTTGTCACAATAAATAAATGTGTTTTTCTCTAGCAGTGGTTTTGTTTGTTCAAAAACATGTTCAAAACCTTCTTAAATTAAAAGAACTATATTCTTATCATTTATAATTATAAAAATGTAACGTTTGTGAACTCTATCCTCTGAACTTAAACTTACAATATAAGCATATTTTTAATATTAATAAAATAATAAAGATAGATTTTAAGTTTGAAAGTTTGAACTATGCGTCCTCAGGACAAGTGCATTTTTCATAAACACATGTTTTAAATGTTTTCATTTTATAGAGTTGTTTGACGTTTGGTACTTTTGTAAGCCACATTTTATACATAATTTCTTTCATAATTGTTTTACTATTTAAAGGCATTCCCTTTGTTACAACTTTCACAATATAATGTGATAACAGATTAACATATTAAAGAAACTGTATATTTTTTATATCTGGCAGAGAACAAGACTGATAAACGCACTAAAACAAATTTCGATACAGAGCTCTGTGGCAAGAGACAGGCAAAAATAAACATTGAGAATAAAGTGAACAGAATACTATGAACAATGAAATTCAATGAAATGAAAATGTGTTCAGAGCACTGTTCACACGAATCATTCTGACATTGCGAGTTCCTTTTTGAAAGCCAGAAATTTTTTATTTTTTTTAAACAATTTGCTGTGAGGAAAAATTACATGAACATTTTTGCATGATAAAATGCTTTGTCATGCAAATATATTTAACATCATCCACCACAGTAATAATTGTTCCTCAGGCTAAATGAGAGAAAAAAATAAAAATAAAAAAAAAAAAAATAAATCGAACCGGTCTACATTTGTTTCTCATGAATTTTTTAAAATAGAAACAACCGTTCAATGACTGTTGACTTCTCCGACAAGCAAAAAAGGAGATGCAAGCGGTGAACATAAGCAACAATGCTGGCCTTTTCTAAGAATCTAGGCCCAAGAGAGAGCCGTAAAGCCAGATAGTCACTCCCCACTTCCTGTTTTGATGTTTCACTTAACCGCTTCTGATGAATTATGGGAAATATGCGGTCAGGGTCACATGACCACAGTGTTCATGATTTCACCCCTCACTACCTGCCACAGTTGAGACGCTGAACAACATGGCACTCACATCCTACTAACAATTGCAAATGCAGACAAACAAACAAACAAGTAAACAAAAAAGCAGTTTTACCTTCATGCCTTCATCTGCATTCACTCGGCTGCCCTGTAGAAGGTATATATAGAAAGGCTCATGGATAGACCACAGCGAAGATGTGTTTTGCTGTTGAGAAAAAAAAGGAGTAATTTAACATTTTAAACATGTTTATATTTTCATTGCAAGCTAACAAACAAATGTGCAAGCATGCTTGACAGTTACAGAGAAACCAAAACCAAACAATAGAATGAGGAACTAACATGAGTGAGAATCTAATGTTGTGAAGGTAAACCAAGCAGATCGTTTTGGTTCAGTAACATCTTTCATCAAATGGTATATCAGGTACATCAGACAACCACAGGAGAAATGTACATACTTAATAGTATTGGGGAAGTTTATTTGAAACAGCTACCTGATTAAACTTGTAGTTAGCTCCACTACAAGCAGCTAATGAAATAGATTATACTGAAGCTATTTTAGGGTGAAATAGCTTTATAAATGCATTTATTTTTTACAACATTTATCTGCAGCAAAAACAATGAGGATCTCAAATAAAATGGCTGCATTTAATTTATTAGACAAATATAGCTTATACATTTACACTAAATACAACAACAAAAAAAGAAAACACCCTTATTTATACGAATGTGTTGAAAAATGGCGAGAAACAGCAATATTTAACTAGAATATTAATTAAATTAAAAAAGGAATCATTGCTTAACCAGTCTATTTAAATAAACTCTCCAAATGAACCAATTCACTACAAAGAAATCTACTTCCCAAAACAACATGGCAAATATTAGCAATGAAGCATTTAAATAAAAAATAAAAAAATTTAAAAAAATGTAACCATTTTGCGATTTTGTTTGAATTCAGACGACATGATTTGTACAAAAACATATGACTTTAGAAAAAATGTACAAGCAAGAAAGCTCACCCCTAAACCTAATTGTTGGTACGGCATAAGTAGATTATACAAAAACATAAGATCGTACAAATTAGCCACCGAAGCATGAAATAGTTACAAACTGCCGTTACAGCGTATTCGAAAATGTAGCTTGTTTTAAAGCAGTCATATGATGTTGCTAAAAAGAACATTATTTTGTGTATTTGGTGTAATGCAATGTGTTTATGTGGTTTAAAGTTCAAAAAACACATTATTTTCCACATACTGTAGATTATTGTTGCTCCTCTAAGCCCCGCCTTTCTGAAACGCGTCGATTTTTACAAAGCTCATCGTTCTGAGAAGCGAGGCGTGCTCTTATTGGCCAACTATCCGGTGCGTTGTGATTGGCCGAATACCTCAAGCATGAGACGGAAATGTTACGCCCCTCACCATATTGTGATGGCGTTTCACGGCGCGACCACACAAAAACAATAAAACCCATTACAAACGAGGCATTTGTTGCATCCAGTGGGGACATAATTACTGATTATAATGACTTATACTGTCTTTTTACGCGTCGCGTTGCATCGCGCCGCGTAAACATTACCATGTCTGCATTTGTGATCGGAGAAACGACAAACAACAAGCACTACTCTACACTGCTCAAAACTCATGTTTGAATCGTCAGTGGCAGAAATGTACTTACAGGCTGTGAGTCAGAAGCGCCAGACTGTCCTTGCAAAGTTGGAATTGCCCCACTTTATAGAAACAGCCTTTGTGCGAGCCAACATTGTAGCTTCCAAGTTCAGGAAATAGTCCTCCGTAAAATGTGCTGCACACACTCGAATATTTGCATTGTACTGCTCTGGAACAGTGTTGTAAATACAACTTAACCACTGATTTATAGTTGTGTCCTCTTTTGGAAGCCCAAACAAAGTAGTTTCGCTTTCACAATGAAACAGCGTCTCCAGGACATGGCGCCGGCGGCAGCAACAACACTACAGCGAGAATAAAATTCCCGCCTTCTTTCATTGCGTATGCGTTTGGGCGGTGTTATGAAAATCTTTCCACATCGTGACGTAGAGATGTGGGGACGTGTTTGAACGAGCCGTTTTAGGGGGGCGTGGCAGCGGCTTAACTTTGATAAAGAATATCTCTTTGGTTTTGAGACTTTAGTCTTTGCAACTTCAGGGATCTTATCTATGCACAAACAGCTTGTAACACTCCAAAGAGAAAGGAAAATTTGAAATCGCATCATATGACCCCTTTAAAGCTGAGCTATTGTCATGTTAATTAAAACTAGCTTGTAGAGTTGCTACAATTAATTATTTACATTTTTTGAAATTCCGGAAGCATATACAACTAGCAAGGAAGAAACACTTTATGCTCCATCTCATTAATTCAAAGCACTTCCATGAAGGGGTCACAGATGATCAAAAAGTCACTATGAGTAAATGATTGCAAGTATGTCGCATTGCAAATCGAGTTCACAGAGGTTGAAGTCTACAACACAAGCTACAAGAGAAACATGTCAAGTAGTTCCCCTGTTAATAACAGATTGTGTTCCGGTGTAAAAGTGCCTTCTCACCCTTTTCAGAGGCAGTGGGGGCGGTTTGGACTGAGCACGAGTCCTGGACACCTGGTTACTGAGGCCACCCTGTTCCTCCTGGTACTTGATGATGACTGAATGATGCACCATGGTCAGGTGTGGGGTAATACCTCCATGCAAACATGTAAAAATATACTGCGAGAGAGGGAAAAAAAACAGACAAAATGAGCTCATATGTTCGAGACACATTGAGTTATGGTGCTTATATGGGAGACACAAGTTCATATGCGATGCTATCAAAAACATTATAAAAGCCCCAAAAACTCTTAAATAAAAAAAGAATGAGGTAAAGCACAAAATTAATGTTTTTTCGTAAACAAACTATCAGAGACAGACAGTGAGGGATGGAAATGGTAGCCGAGGTACAGATGGTTTTATCAGTTCCTGTTTTCCAAAATACACTATAAAGACCGGACCAGATCCAGTACTCCTGGACTAATCATCATCAGATCCTGCGGCCTGTTCATTTAGGTAGTGTAATGCAGCTGAAATCACATTATCCTTAACGTAGTTGATGTTTTGAAGGCTGGTAGAGATGTATGACTCATCTTTGCAGGTACAAGCAGTTTCTAAATCAACAACTGTTACAGAGCTGTGATGTCCTACAATGAATTCAAATCAAGGACTCTGACAAACTTTACACTGCAGCAAAATGGAATATATATATATATATATATATATATATATATATACACACAGCAAAACAATTGGACGAGATTTATAAAGACATGCAGCCTGGAGTCTGAAAGTATGGTGCTTTCATATAAATTTGAAAGAAAATGTAGCTGGGAAGTCGAGATGATGTTGTGACTTTCAAACTTACTTTAAACTGGCAGAGTGGATATTCTCCATAAATGAACTCCCATCTCCCGTTAACCTGAAGGGCGTAGTCCTCTGGCTTCTCCTGCTTGGCCGATCGGAATACAGTGGACTTCTTTCTCAAGGCGTTCCGTTTTAGAACCATCGGCAGGTCCTGTGGGTCTTGCTGGAGAACGAAGGTCTCCTACAAAGTAAAAATGTGAAATGCATAACCAGGGGGTCCAAAACATTGACATTCTGTCATTAGAAAAAGAGTAAGCCTACAATATAGGCTGAAACTATAGAATAAGTCATAACTATAATACAGAAACATAATATATATACGTTTGAGGGTCAGTAAGATTTTTGTTTCAGTAAGGATTAATTAAATTAATCTGACATGACAGTAAAGACTTGTACATTGTAGATTTCTATTTTGCATAAATGCTTTTACCAAAACTTTTATTGAGCAAAGAATCTTGAAAAAATGCATCACAGTTTCCACAAAAATATTAAGCAGCACACCAAAATATGACATCATAAGAAATGTTTCTTGCGCAGCAAATCAGCATATTAGAATGATTTCTGAAGGACCATGTGACACTGTATCTGTAATGATGCTTTGCAAGCACAGGACTAAATTACATTTCAGACTACATTCGAACAGAAAACAGTTATTTTAAGAGACTTCTCTCAAAAATAACAATTAAAATTAAAAATATCAACCCCAAACGTTTGAATGGTACTGCATAATAAAAAATATAGAAATTTTGCATCCAAATATATACAAAAACTGTTGATTGAGAGTGTGAGGAGACTATGCTTTATGGGAGTGGGTGGTCATGGTTGCCATGATTCTCATTTCCATGGTAACAGCGACTTCTCTGGGGTCTTTGAACAGTTTGTGTTATGAAAGGGGTCCTTGGTTCAAAAAAAAAAAAGTTACAGAAAACATGCTCTAGTTATAGTAAAAAAGCAGAAAACTCCCTCATAATCACTGATGCGCATAGGATCAGGGTTCACTCACAATAGTATGATTAATTACTCATAATGTGATTGTTTTTCTCTGCAAATGCGGTGTCGAAACAGTCTGGCTTTTGATCCATGTCATGCATTATAAAAACAAGTGTGGCTGGAGGTTTATTGCATGCTTCAGACTCATTACAAGGTTAAAGATCATAGGTAAATAACATTTGTGTTGAGTGGGTGGGGGATTGACAGGCAACACAACACACATAAATACTATCAAAGGCTTCACTCTGAAAAACTGGGTCAGTGAGAGCCATGTGTGCCTGCAGATGCTGCAGTGACATCATCACCGTGTAAACGTCTCCTGACTTTTACGATTTGTTATATCAAAGGCAGAAAATATGTCAGTCTAAAATTAGACTTTTGCATGAGAGGATTAAATAGTCAACGACTACATAACATGCTGCTCATTTCACATAATCAGCACAGAAAGCAAATACATAGCATTATACTAAAGGAATGAATTCCCAGAATGCATAAAAGAATTGTATATTAATATGAACTCATGTAAAATTTGACTTCACTCACCTCACTGCCCTCAAACTTCACATTGACCAAAATCTTTTTGACGCCGCGCGATTTCCCAGATTGCGCCCCTACAGAGCACGGCTCCAAGTCACACGGGAAGTTGAACTTCATCCATTGTTGCCAAGGCAACATCTGACGCTCCTGAGCACGCTCTTCACAAAATGTCCGCATTTTTGTTCGGAATTCATTCACCTCATGGTTCTTTTGGGAGTCAAATTCATGATGACCTGTGGAGAAGGTTTTTTGCCATTTAGAACAAAGTCAGAACGTGAAAACTGCACTGTCAACATTCATTACGAAAATATTACCAATAATAAACCTCTCTGAGACACAAAAAAAGGCTCTGTTCTAATAATGTTGTGGAAATATTAGCAGTGAAGAACAACGCTAAAAGCGAATAATAAAATCTAATGAATCATATAATCGTGCGTTTTAGGACAGCAAAATAAAAAGGCTTAAATACCTCCCATTTCTTTAGCTGGCCAACATCTAGGGTATTTGGCGCAAATTCATCTAGATGCTAGTCGAATTAGGCAGAAGGCAACATGTACAGATTGTGTGACCATCCTCAAAAACCATTACCAAAACTACCCCAGGTAATAAAAGACTTCTCAAAAAGGGGAAATGATCAAAACCAAGAGACATTTAGAAACCAGACTTTCCGAATCATGCCGTGATGTTCATCATTTTTTAGTTTAAATAAACAAACTCTTCTTAATTGCTGAACAGCTGCCAAAACCGTATAATTCTGCTGCAGTGGTGAGTAAACGCTAAGCTGCTCCCATTGTGAGCTGCCAAAACAGCTCTGAGGTCAGCCGACGACCGGTGTGACACAAACCTTTTCCTATAAGCAGACTGATCTGGGTGGTGATGAGCTTCTCGACTCTGTCGCCTTCCCGGGCCACCAGCCTGAGAATTGGCATGAATAGCCGAACGTCACACAGGCGGCGCTGCTCGTCTTCCAGCTCCTCCCGCTCCGCGGTCATGTTGATGCAGGTGAAGACATAGGCGTCCGGGTCACTCAGGGCACTGAACAGAGGCTCGTTCCTGGCATTTTTCCACACCATCTAAAGCACAAGCCACAAATCAAGATTTTAATGTGGCCAATGGGTTTGACTGCAGTTGATTCCTATAATTTTATTGCAGAGAATCTTAATACCAATATATGCTGTGTTTTGAATTATATTACCCAGCATACGGTACTAGTAGGCTTCCTGACTATCTCAACCAGTAAGATTTCCTTAGTTAACCAGCTTCACTAGAAAAACCATGCATTTAGTGGTGGAAAACATCATGCCTATAGTGGTCTACCAGCACCAAACCAGCACAGAAATAGTCTTCTAAACAGGGAAGTCTTCAACTTGTCCATTATCATCAGTAGTGTGATTGATGTTTTACTAAGCAAATTGATTATATTATTGTGTGCTAATTCATCCGTTCAATCAAGTACTTTTTTTTTTTTGTGTTGAGAACCAAGCATTTTGTACAAACAAAAGTACATATAACAAAACATTTCGGGGGTATATAGCAAGTAACAAGCGGGAAACACTATATAAAAAACTGTTTACATCTTAAACAAGTGTTTACTTGTACTGTAGATATCGTCTAATACATTTGAATACTAAATACATTTTAATATCAGTTTTAAATTGTTCAAATATAGGCATTTTTAAAAACATTATGAATATAATAACCAGCAAACTGAATAATAAAATCAAATATATATAAAAGATTTTTAATCACCATCAATCAAATACTTTTGTGTACTTAAAATGACCTGCAATGTAATTAAACAACAGTTTGCTAATTTTTTTTATTATTATTATTTGTTATTTTAATTATTATAGATGCAGTTTTATGACCTCGTATTAAAGCAGTAGCTTTTTTAACATTGACCTCATGAACAAATCATTCAGACCATTTTGAGAGCCTAATAAATTCACTGAAAAGATCTGTTTACAAATTGGACGTTGATAACTCTCTCATAAACAAGGATATAATGTTAACATATTTTAGTAAGTAATGATTTCAATTTTGTTATGTAAGATATTGTAAGACTGCTTTTTTTGTCCTTTTTAACCTACAATCATCATGCTCATTACAAACAGTCTGTGTTATTTGTCAACTACCCATGTCTGCGAATTAGCATGTTTGGTGTTTGCATGTGATCAGAGGGTCTCCTCACCTTCTTGATGGTACTAATGGTGTCACTGCATGCTACGGGAAAGTTGAGGTAGATCCCCGTGGGGAGGAGGAACTCCATGTTGACCTGTTGCCGACCCTCCCTCTCCCACACATCCTGCATGCCGTAGACCCCCGGCGGCATGGTGCAGGAAGCTCATCTACAGCTGACCCCACTGCTGAACACAGACAGATGTTTACAACAGACCAAGTCATACAATACTGAACATGCATGAAGTGTTTACTAGCTGTTACAAACCACTGAACCAATTATAGAGGCAGGGAGTGACCTCAAGACGCTCAATTAATATTCAGCAAGAAGAAAGAGAGCGTGTAACATATGCTGCATAATAAATAATTATTAAGACACTTTGCTTGTAATTGTGCAGCACATGCTCTTTAAAAAAATATATCCTTCATGCTACGATTAATATCACTTTTTAATGGCTAGTAGCAATCGAATGCGTAAGTACGAGTAAATAAGTCAGAATAATATTATTGAATAATTACAGAATACTTAATCACAATGACTTACATTTTTTACAAAATATCAGAATTCTAAACCTCAAGAAGTACAATTAAAACACTGTTAAAAGAGAAAACGTAGAAATAAACTACAAGTTATGTTGCACATGAGCTTTAAAATTATTATAGAATATATTATTTTAATTACAGCATAATTGCAGCATATTCATACTTCTCTTCTCACAATATATATATTTTATTTTATACAATATTTATATGCAATATAACATTGTACAATGGTTTGTTTCAACCCAATGACCTGCTAAAAAATGAAAGCTGTGCATAATAGGGTGTTTAATAAATGCAGTCAAAACAAACTAATATCAATCTCTTGTATATGCGACAGGTCACTGAATTGCATAAATTTGTTTATCTGCACACTACACTACAGTTATACTTTACATTATCAATGAAAAAATGGCAACTGAAAAATCAATTTAAAGCAGATTTCAATTGCAATTAATCATGAACAGAAGTATGGTGTTCCTGACATGAGATTTTACATTATATCATATTAATCAATATCTAATTTCATATACGCTATGCATGTGTCTGAAGCACACAATGCAGCTCTGTGATGAATTGTCGGACTGTCTAGGGTTACAAAGCCGGCTGGAGGGCCAATATCCGAGAAACGTGGCGCACATCATCTCACATCAACATAGCAATTTCACAAATGTTATACTATATTTTAAACTATGTCTGTCGAAAATATAGGGTGTATATAAAGTCGTAGCGATTAAATATAGCACATTATTATGATGGATTTTTAAAATGGCAGGTGTCAACACATTTTTGCGTAAGCCACCATGAATAAACCTCTGCTCGTTTCATTTTCTCGTGATGGGAAACATGAAACAAAATATGACAATGTGACAGCGCGAACTTACCTTCAAGCCTCACCGGTGGTTCATTTCTCCATCTTCAGAATCAGCGATGCTGCTTTACTTTGACATTGAAGATTGATATCTTCCTGGCGCGTGAATTTCGGTCAGCGATCAAGACGCCAGTATTTGAATGGTCTGAAATGACAGCAGAAGTGTTGATAATCCTTTAGTGATTGGAGGTGTTAAAGTGGCCGTCTGCACTGCGCGTTCAGCACCGCGTTCCTAACTCGTAGGGATCATCGACATAGTTGTGTAGTGTCTCTCTCTCTTCCTCTTTCTCTCTCGCTCACTTGCTTCCTCCTCCTTTCTCTCTTTCTTTCTCTCCCTTGTTGTTATTCATACACGGCATAATACTGACAATAAAAATGTCTGCGTGTCATGAAATCCTTCATTTAGAGAGAAATGGGCTGAATATGTTTGGAGAAAGCGTTACAGTATAACATCAAAGATATTTGATGTTTTGATGATTTACGACCTTAAATTAACTGGCACCATTACATAAAAATGTAATGATTTTGACTTTCATACATACGTATTAAATGTTTGCACTTTTCAGAACGGTTCGAAACAACATTAACGGTCCCTAACTCTTCCTCAGCACATCACCGTCTGGCTTCCACTGCTTCTGAGGTCTGTTTCCACGCGTGCGACATGCTGCATTCATTTGAAACCCGTCCCTGTGATTACTTAACTCTCTTCAATCATATTTATGCATTATGAGCTATAAATTCGCAGAAATAAATAAAATATAATACATATATGTGGCTTTTGATTCATCCCAGTGACTCGAATCTTTTGAATCTGTTCACCAAGATCCAATTTACGCTAGTAGTGAGGACCAGTGTTACGAGTGAGTCACTGAATCATTCACTCAACCGATTCGCCAAAGACGCCGAGTCAGTCACGTTTCAGTTAACTTGAATAGCGTATGGTCGTTTTATACGATCATAGTTCTTCAGCCGCTTTCTCTAATTGTTGTGAATGAGACTGATTTAAATTACCATTTTCGTTCAGTCGCTCAAAATATCCTCATATGAGCTCTGGTTCAAGGCCGAGTCTTGTTTAGACGACTGGTTCACTCTAGGGGGCGTATTCGTTAGTAAGTACAACCAATGAAATGCTCGGTTAAAGCCCGTACTCGAATGCTATTGGCTCACGTTGTAGTCAGTCTTCGAAGTGGGCGGTGTCACGCTAGAATAAACTGTAGAAAGGACTCGATTAAACTATATTTTCAAAATCACCGATTAGTTCACAACAAAACTGTAGAGCATGTTTACTACTATTATCCGACACCAGATATCACGTGATACCTGTATGCGTAAATACTGTACATAGCACGCTGAATTACTGAACTTATTATTTCCTCATTTTTAAATAAAACCGGTCAGACGTGTCTTCCTGTGAGAGAGTGAGGAAGCTCTAATTCTGGATGCCACTGACAGCGAGTAACGATTATGGGTCCATGGGGAAGTCAGTTAAAAGCACCAGTCATTCAGTCAAATAAAGCTGTCTGCTTTCAGCAAGGAGACGTCTAGTAAAAGGCTATTATTTTATTCCTGAAAACAAATTATAAAGCTTTGCAATGCATTTATATAAAAAATACATATCCTGTAATCCAAATAGAGCACAATCTCTGGCCCGTTTATGAAAACACCATTGAATCCAAGACCTGGAACTGAATGTAGTTAGCCACGTGCTGTTTAATCATGTACACAGACATTTATAGGTCTTCTTTTCAGCCACCTGAAAGAATATAGTGGTGCTGGGATGATAACAAGCTTTTAAAATGCACTGCACCATTGAAAGCTCGTAGCTTGTGAAAACAGGAAGTGCATGTGCAGAACAGAAACTCAGATTGAAATAAAGCAAAAGACCCCTGTGCCCACATCCGCCCACCTTCACCCCCTGCCCACCAGTCATTGCAGGCCAAAGTGCACTATGCTGCCAGACAGCCGATCACCGCCGCAGGGAAGTTACTGGAGGTGATGGGGGAAAACCAAACACATGCAATGTCATTACAGTCCCTGAAATAATCAAATCAAGCTGTAGAAAGAGGCCTCGGATGCCTTTAAGGGAAATTATGGATGGACATACAGCCCTGCGTCTGAGACCTTGGTCTAATATTCATATTATACTTACAATGCATCAAACACTTCTTTAAAATTTAGCTGTTAAAGTAACAGTCTTTCCTCACCATGGCAACAGTTTCAGAGCCTTGTGTAGCCTTGGGATTCAGACACTCTGTCTTTCTTTACAAATGATCTCTTGTTTGTTCATCCAGCAGCTTGTATTTGAATATGGGCTGGTTTTTATGTCAAGATAAAACTATGATATTATATTTCTCTGTTCAAAGGCACGAATGACAAGTTTAAGCTGTAGTGAGTGTTTTGCTCATCCCATCCCTAACCTAAATTGAGGTCAGTGGACTAAGATTTGCATAATCACAAGGAATAGACACATCTCATGTCAACTATTAGAATATCTCATGCCATTTTATGTAAACCCAATAAATGGATTCACAGAAACATCTTAAGGGAAGGAGGCCGCCAAATATGTACATTTTTTATATAATAAAATATTTTTAGATTAATTATATAAGCAGTAGTCACTAAACTTGTTAGCATGAAAAATGAAATACTATAACATCTTTTTACAGATAATAGGTCAAAAGGCCACAAGGGGGCGCCATTTAGCTACACAGTGTATTATGGAGTTAGAATTACACATAACCATGATCTTGCTCCATATTTTGGAATAATCATCTCATAATTTTAATCACCCACCATTAATCATGAATGTTCATTATAATTAAGTATTTGCACTGCACTTAGCATTTACACAGACACTGGATAGATTAGATACTGAAGCAGTAATTTTCGTGGCATTTTGTGCGTTTTTCAAATAAAACAATTGGAAATCAGCAACACTTTTTTCTCTACAAATATGTGTATTTTTAAAATATTATTATCTCTTTAATTAAGTCTGATCAAATGCAATTAGTAATATATAAAATAAATAGTCAAATAAATGAGACTTGTATGACTATCAAAATTTTATCAGAGAAAAATTCGAACAGGTTATGAACATTTATATATAAAAATATTTTCAAACTCCAGAAATGCAGACACTGAACATGTCTATTCAATATACAAAACATTTTTAAAGAAAATACACCTTTGCATATATAATGAACTCCTGTAAACAACTTCTGCAAAGAGTTTCCACCAAATAAAATATTCATAAAACATTTGTAAACGGTATGCAAGCCGTACATCCATTTTAAGATCTCAATACATGGTAAAAAATAAATATGCTTATGTATCTTGATGCTTTCTAACCATTTGCTGAAATTTATGGAAACAACCAAGTGCGTTCGAACAGCTTTTCGTCTCTTGACTTTTAAGTGACCACAAGTTTAACAATGTAACAATATTTCATTCATGAAAATCTGCAAAACACAACTGTAAAACCATTAGTAATACATTAAACAAACTAATGCAGCGAATGCAACATTTCGACCTCATTTCAACCAGCCAATCTGACTTGAAACGGCACGTTTAACATTTCCAAAGGTTAACGTAAAAAAACAGCAAATCTAGATCCAAATGAAATTTTTAGCCTACTTATATTCAGTTTTCACTTGTCTGTCCGTCAGTCAAACGGATGATGCACCAGTTCGGGATGGCCGTTGTGCGGCGGGTAGCTGCAGGCGGAGATGGAGCTTCCGCCAGGGCTCACCGGAGGAGTCATGCCGCTCAGAGGCACCAGAGCGTTCGGATGCCGGTGGTACGGTCTGTAGGACGGGTGAAGGTGATGGTGTTGACCGTGGTAATAACTCACGGGAGAGTTGGCGTAATCGTTTGGAGACAGAGGGCGCGCATTACCAAGCATGGGCTGCAGGTAGCTGGAGATGTGCGTCGGAGAGCTGGACTGGTGGCTCCAGGAGCTGGTGCTGACGAACGGGCTTTGCCAGTAAACGGGCTCCTGTTGCAGGCAGTACGAGTCGGTGAAGTTAAATCCAGACGGTAAGGGTGGTGGTCGGTAGGGTCTCTTGACGCGCCTCCTGCGCCTGTAATTACCCTTCTCAAACATATCGCTAAACGCTGGGTCTAGCGTCCAGAAGTTCCCCTTCCTCTCACCGCCACTCTCTCGGGGAATCTTCACGAAGCACTCGTTGAGGCTCAGATTGTGCCTGATGCTGTTCTGCCATCCCTTTTTGTTCTTCTCATAGTATGGAAACTTGGATATGATAAAGCTGTAGATGTCATTCAGGGTCAGCTTCTTCTCCTCGCTTTCTCTGATGGCCATTGCAATGAGAGCCACGTACGAATAAGGAGGCTTTTCTGGTGCTGGAGCGGCTCCTCCATCCCCTGCGGTACCCTGGCCGTCCTCTGCGGTGTCGCGGGATTGCAGGTTATCAGACCCCGTGCTAAGATCCATGAGATGGGCTTGAGCTGGATGAATGAAAAGGCGAGATTCTCTGTTGCGGACAGCACAGGTGTAAAGTTAAAAATGTCCAGGTGTGCTTCGGGTTTGCTTTAGTCTCCACCTACCTGCCCTGCCTCCTGTCGGTATCCTGAAATAGAGGTCAAAAGTTCGCGAATTCAACATGAAAGAGGCGCGCGAGGGTCTCAGACGTATTTTGACTGCTTGGTAAATGTTGCAGTAAACATCTGTTTGATGTCGCCGGCATTAAAAAAACACTTGCTAACTGCGTTAAGCCAACGTTAATAAAATAAGAATAATATTTTTTCTTTTTATTCTTATTATTTATGTTGTGAATTGATCGTGCAATTGAATTTATAATATTAGATTAAATATAAAAGCCGTTGGCTAAATTTTGCAATGTCAAAACCCCTCGCAAATCACTCTGTCCTTTTTTATTGTATTTTAAAAGGTTTGTGTGCACCTTTTTAATCCGCAGGCCTAAATAATCTTGATATAAATAATTTTAGACACAGTAACGCATTTAGGGATTTTGTGGACTGTGTGTTTCAAGAACAAAGAGCATCTGATTTGTAAACTTCATCCTCTCCACAATCTTCCCGCAACTGCTCCGTCCAATCAAATAAATGAAACGTGCCATCAAAGGTACCGCCTTGTTAAGACCTTATTTGATGAGGCTGTATTCTCAGCATTATATGATACACGTGTATATGCACTGCCTATTTTATAACTTTATATTTGTTGATGTGAAATTATTTTTTTCGGGAAATATGGGCTACCTTAAAGGAAGGCTAGCCTATATAAAAAGTTTAAAAATTCGTTTAAAAAAAAGTATATTAAATATGTATATAAAATAGTGATTATGGACTGGAATTAATTATCTGAAATTATACCAATATTTAGGCTGAAAATGAAAATAATGTGGATTAAAGTTGTGTGAATTCGGCTTTAAGATTGACTTGCATAATGAGCTTAAAATGAGCCAGAATTACTATAATTTTGGTAACACTTTAGAGTAAGGTTCATTAGCTAGTTAATGCATTAACGAAAATTTACTAATAATTAGCAAGACATTTATTACAATATTTATTGTTTATTAATGTCAGTTCATTGTTAGTTCTATTAGCTCAGGTCCATTAAATAATATTAACAGATACAACTTTTGTTTTTAATTATATAGGCTATATATAATGTATATAATATAACTAAGATTAATACATGCTTTATCAGTATTTATTTTATAATTGTTAGTTAATGCATAGTTATTTATTGCTATATATAACTAATAACAAATGTTGACAAATGGAACCAGTATTGAGTGTTACCTATCCTTTTAATAACTGCAGTGTGAAATGTTCTGCATATTGTCATTGGATGAATCTTGAGCTCAAAGACATTGTTTTGAATAAATAAATAAAATAAAATAAATGAATACTGTTTGGGAAATTGTTAATGTTCATATCAGCATTTTTGAACATTATTCTTAACAAGTTTGACCATGCAACTAAAATTAAAAATTCTCTAATGAACCTGCTCTTTTCCATGTAAATGCAAAAATATTTTTTTCTGAAAATGTATTTATGTGATTTATTGCAAAATCGCCATAATATCACAGTGATTTATGGAATGTATATATAATTGACCACAGGCTCTAATGTCCTTAGTCTGAATGTGTCTTACAATAACAAAAAACATTCTCACAGCAAGATGCATGTATTAACTTGCCTTTTTTTTTTGGAATTTCCCACTCTGCCAGTTTCATCTTTATGTCCATTGACAAATACATTGCTAGTGCCTCAGATCTTCAGTTACCTCCATTAAAGTCAGCACATTCATTAGAGTAAATACATCAGAAATCCATCTTCTAAACCATTTGCAAAACACATTATTGGCTTGAAATTAAAATTAATTTGCATTCTGTTCTTCAATTTTTTGGATAATGGACATTGACAACCTAATCATCTCTCAAATAACCACCCACTCTGAGCTGTATAACGTCCTATACTGAGAGAATCCAGATTGTTATCATTCTTTCAGGAGACAGACTGTCTACACCCAGCCAGTGATGGAGAAAGATAAACTCTGGTACTCTGGAGTACCTTTTATTTACTTTCAGTTCCCATTGAATATTTTTCCTTACCCTTTTTGAAAATGTAAATTATTGCATCGTTCTCTAACACAATTCAAAAGGGCAACATGCAAACTGAATGTTTCAAATACATCATGATATGGGATCTGCAACACAAATTTTAACTTATCGAGAAGATCAAGGAAAACCCTTCACAACTACCTTCACTATTGACCTGTTCAGTGAGCAACTGACTTTACAAATACATGCTCAGAATTTCTGAATGTTGAAAGAGAAAGTTTTAAATTCACATTTGCGCATTTAGCAGACGCTTTTATCCAAAGCGACTTACAAAACAGGAGTATAAGAAATTTGTCAAGTAGCCATCAATATTTGTAATATACAGTGCCAGAGATTAGGAAGCAATCTAGAGAAAAGGAGAAATTCAAAAGATATTTCATTATTATTATTTTTTAACATGAGTGTGAAAAAATACAGAAGACACCAAAACCAATGTGTAACTATTACAATGGAGATTTATTTCAATCTGGTAATTGAAACACCTTTATTTTATGTACAAAATATTCAATTATCCTGTTTTCCCTTGACATTATGAGTTGAATCATAAAACAGAGTCAGAGGCTCAATGGACACAGTAACAGACATTCGCTAAACCAAACCTTCCAGTGTTACATTGATGACAAAAGTAGATCAACACAAACATATTGCACTTTATAATATCACATCATTACGATAATGACATGACATGGAATTCTTTTTTCAGCATGTAGGATAAACAGAACACTTAAATGTACAGCAATATGGCAAAGTCGTCAAATCAATTTTTTATAAAGATGCATCACATGCCCAACAGATATCATTCTGTTAAACTAAACAGCACAATCATTCAGTCTGAAACACATCCAGTGTTTAAAAACACAAAAAATGATTGAACATGCACAAAAACATGTTTTACAACGCTCACATCATACTTTGCGGCATAATGTAGAATCTCAGCTGCATTTAACAGAGCTTAAGTTAAGAAAATACGGTCTTCTAATTTATTTGAGAATTCCTTTGTTCTCCATTTTTATATCCACAATTGTTGAGCAGCAAGAATAAAGTCGTAGCCGTCACCCAAGGGAAATGCTATCTACGTATTTCCTGTAAAGGTCCCATATTTACTGAGCACGCAGGTGACAAAGACCAGTGTACATCCCAGTTTGACCTTGAACTCCTGAGGTCTTTTCTATATGCTTATCTCCAATTGTAGTAAAGATAGAAACCAATGAAGGTTAAGTTAATGGTCAGGCTGGCAAACAGTAGCCCAGGCCAAAGCGTCAGGCCCAAAAACCCTGTGAAAAAGACAAAAACATTCAAACATTAAATAATTATGCAAAACAGAGTAACCCAGTTAGTTTAAACGCTGCTACTCTAATGAACTTCCTACTCGCACCTTTCCATCCAGGCTTGCTGTCAGTTCCATTTCCTGTGGTCGTGTCTACATGGCAGTTTGAAGACCCGGAGGAGCTGCTCATTCGCTTCTCCACATGCTCAAACACACTGCCCTCATCGATCAGTGAACCTGAATCTCAAACAAAATCATATCTACATCAATCTTAAAAGTTCAAGAATACTGAGAACAGAACATATAAATAACATTTGCCCATAAAACCAACAAACTTGAATGATATGAGGTTTTTAACTTAAGAAACAGAGCTTTCTAAACTTCAATTAGTAGTACAATATAATTTTCAAGTAATACTAGTAAATAAATAAATTGAAGGTTGCATCAAAAAAGCATTTGAAACTTAAAGGAAAACGCCACCGTTTTTCCATATTCCAATATGTTCTTCCCTCAAATTAGACGAGCTGACACATACCTCTCCCGTCTCAGTGCGTGCACTTAATCGCTCTAGCACGCGGCGCCACTATGCTAGCGTTTAGCTTAGCACCACTCATTCAGGATCCAAACAGGGATGAATTTAGAAGCCACCAAACACTTCCATGTTTTCCCTATTTAAAGACGGTTACACGAGTAAGTATGGTGACACAAAATAAAATGTCGCGATTTTCTAAGTGGATAAAAAATGATAACTATAATGTACGGCGGAAGAGCACTTCGCAGCACTTCGACCTGCACAGTAATATCATCACTCCTGAAAACTCCCCCTCCATCACTAGAACCAATGTGTTTTCAGGAGTGATGATATTACTGCGCCAAGGTCGAAGTGCTCTTCCGCCATACATTATAGTTATCATTTTTTATCCGCTTAGAAAATCGCCACGTTTTATTTTGTGTCACCATACTTACTCGTGTAACTACTCATGTAACCGTCTTTAAATAGGGAAAACATGGAAGTGTTTGGTGGCTTCTAAATTCATCCCTGTTTGGATCCTAAGGAATGAATGGTGCTAAGCTAAACGCTAGCATAGTGGCGCCGCGCGCTAGAGCGATTAAGTGCACGCACTGAGACGGGAGAGGTATGTATCAGCTCGTCTAATTTGAGGGAAGAACATATTGGAATATGGAAAAACGGTGGCGTTTTCCTTTAAGAAAAAATGTAACAAAAAGTTGTCACAAAAAAAAAAAAACCCAAAAAAAAGCAAAATAAAAGCAATAAAAAATTTGGTAAAATTTTAGGGCCACTCTATACTATCAATCAGCTCAAATGGTTGACAGAAACTTTAGGACATTCGTGTAGATTAAAAATACATCCAAAAGTGTCCTATACCATGATTCTGTGAATGGAAGTGTGGAACATCAGGCAAGAATCCTCTGCTGTTCACGTGGCTTTGCTCTGAAAGAAACTGAGGCGGCGAGGCCAAACTTAAAGGCTCCAGAGGAGAGGAAAAGAGCCGCAGCTTTTGCCCACTGATGTTGAGTCTGGCCGGACTGATGAGTGGCCGGCGCTGCCTGGCGGAGCTGGAGGTGGAAGTGACAGATCCGGCCACGGAAGGAGTTGGAGACGGTCCAGGAGAGGAGGGTCGGCTTCCAGATTTTAGAGAGTAGTAATCTATTGAAAAATGAAAGAAATTAGTTTCACTGTGTTTATCAAATAGCGATGTGACTGATAAGTAGTAGACAATTATCATATACGATTTATCTGGTTTGAAGACGCATACAACAATTCCTTCACTTCTTCGGAGTTACCTGAAGGTGGAGAGTCTTTACACTGTGAAGATGGTCTACTCCCACTGAACAGGAAACCTGAATCTACAAGTAAAAGAATAAATCAGCACAATTGTTTGGGGGTCATTTTTATGTTTTTCTTGATCAAAAATACAGTAAAAGTGGTAATGTTGTGAAGTATTTTTATTACCATCTCAAATAACTGTTTTCCATTTTTTAAATGCATTTTATTCCTGTGACGCAAAGCTGAACTTTCAGCATCATTACTACTCCAGTCTTCAGAGTCACATGATCCTTCAGAAATCATTCTAATATGATTCAGTGCTCATTATTATCAATGTTAAGAACAGTTCTGCTGCTTAATATTTCTGTGAAAACTTTTTTTTTTTCCAAGATTCTTTGAAAAATAGAAAGTTCTTATTACATTCAGCACTTACTCGAAACAGAAATGTTTTGTAACATTATAAATGTATTTACTGTCACTTTTGATCAATTTAAAGCGTCCTTGCTGAATAAAACTTAATTTCTTAAAATTGTAATTTTTTGGACAGTAGTACAACTGCAGTTTCTTTTTTGAAACATTTCCATGGCTACTTTCTCAAAAAGTGAAAGGTAGCTATCCCACGAAAGACTGATAGAAATTCCTAGCAATTTTCATGATATAACACAAGCATCCAACTGCAAAGTAGAGACATTTAACACTCATTCTGTCATTCCAGGAATGTCTCCATATGTGGAGCCAACACAGCTGCAGCCGCAGAGGAGCAGCACCATTACAGAGCATTATAGAGCAGATGGGTGAAGGTACATGATGGAGCAGGTACCGGCCCTGCTCACACAAAAGCCTTTTCAAGACCTCCTGTGGAAGTGTGACGGAGAGATGAGTGATACTCTAATGCTTCAGTAAAAACGAGCTGTGAGAGATCTCAATGGACTCTTAGTAATATTTCTTAAAACTACAAATTTTTTAGCTGTTGAAGATCACCATTACATATCCATCTCTATATAACGCAATGAGGTGGAAAGGAATCAAACGCTGAGATTTCTCAGACAAGTGTGTGTGATTAAATCAAGAGCGTAAAGATCAAGCTCTGGCCCTTTTTATCACACCTGCCGAGCCACTGCATCTGATTACAGGAGGCTGACGTTTGCCATCTCATCTGGTCTCGTCTGAAGATCCACACATGAAACGAACCATGATTCTTCTACCGTCTCACAACAGTCATTTAAACACCACTCCCGACATCACCCTGATCCCAGGGTTTAAAAGCCTGTGTGTATTACAAAGTCCCGTTTACTGACAGGTCAAAGTTAAAAGCTATGGCAAACCAAGCTGTTGCCCCTGTCATCCCTTTTGATATACAGTATGAACAATATGTTGGTAAGTTAAAACTGTGATTCAGTTAGGTAACTATTTTTTTTAAATGCATAAACATGAATCAAAACATTATTGTTAAAGGAATAGTTCATCGAAAAATTACATTTCTGTTATTTACTCATTTTCCTCCAAAATGTGACTTTTTAAAAAAAAGCTGATATGGAGGGCATTATCAGTGAATAATGTTCTTCACACAGCTCCACTTTTAGAGTTTGATAGCCTATGGTCAATATACATCACTGGACAGAGAAAAAATTTTTCCACTGAAAACATAACAGCATACAGCTATGGAACAGCATGACGGTGAGTAAATAATGATTTATAGGGTCACCATTCTTTTAAATTTAAAGATAAAACAGAGAAGCTGTTAATAATATAATGTAAATTAGTCACTTCCTGTAACTGGAAACTCATCAGCAGTGGGAAAATCCCTGTAGCATGCAGATAGCTGGAGATACTGAACAGACTATTTCTCAATCACACTTTGCAGTTTTCTTTGGCAGTTGGCAAAATTCCCCTGCTAGGTGCGGCACTGTCTGGGGTGAAGAGTGAGCTGAGTTCCTTGTACCATGCATTCAGTCAGTCAGTGACCCACATCTTTCCCATCATGCACTTCTGCATTGGTTCCACAAAACAGCACCTGGGGCCTCTAACTACAGCAGCACTGCTCTTGACTTAGCAAACAAAGTGAAGGTTTTTCTACATTATATGACTATTACAGCCATGTTACAAAAAGCCAAATTCATCGCACAGTCTATTTTTTATTTATTTATTTTTTTAAATATTTATATCAGCAGGTTATATACATGGCTAAAAAAAGTTTATTTGATTAAATATACAGTAAAACTGTAATGTTGTAAAATATTGTAAAATTACAGATTAAAATAAATGTTTTCTATTTTAACAATCTTAAAATGCAATTATTTCTGTGATGCAAAGCTGAAAAATTTTCAGTAGCCATTACTCCAGTCTTCAGTCTTGCCTTTAGAAATTATACTACTATGCTGATTTGGTGCTCCGTTATTATCAATTATTATTGGTGGTTAATTTTTAATAACAGTTATTATTATCAATGTTGAAAACTGCCCAATATTTTTGTGGAAACCACAATACAATTCTCAGGATTTTCTGATGAATAGAATGTTCAAAAGAATAGCATTTATTTGAAATAGAAATCTTTTATAACATCATAAATGTATTCACTTCTATGACCAAATTTATTTGTCCTTGCTGAATAAAACCTGTTTTTTTTTTTCAATCTTACTTGCCCCAGTTTTGAATGGTAGTGTATCACAGTTTCCACACAAATGTTAAGTAGCAAAAACTGGTTTTAACATTGATAATACAAAATATTTCTTAAACAGCAAATCAGCATATTAGAATGATTTCTGAAGGGTCATGTGGCAATGAAGACTGGAGTAATGTGTGTGTATGTATGTATATATATATATATATATATATATATATATATATACACACACACACACGTATATTTTTGTTAGATGACAATGTGCATCTATCTTATTCTGTACCTGCTCGTGTGAGGGAGGGGATAGTTCCCAGAGAGAGGGCCCTGTTGAGTCGCCCAGGCAGCGAGGAGGGCGAGGCTTTGCGCACTCTGTGGCTTTGCTGGCGGATGAGCAGCTGTGACAGGTTGGGGGGAGGCGTTGGGATGAAGGTAGAGGATGCAGACACAGGTGCAGACAGCGAGGGACAGTGATTACTGTAGTACGGCCCAGAAGAACTGCCAGACAGATACCTGCAACAGACAGAAGAGAATCGGTCCACTGCTGAGTTTCATAGAGCAAATATCTCTTCAGTTACTGCTATGGAGGAAGACTGTATTCTGTTTCACTTAAAGTAGTTAACTGCAAAAAACTCTGCAGAATTCCACAGAATTTAAAACCCTGAAGATAGAGAAAATAAATGAAAAAAGTATGTTGATTCTGTTAAACGGTACATCTGATTATGGCTCCTCATTTGAATATAGTAGATATCAGTGATGTATAGACTTCATTGAAGATAATAAATATAAACAACTTAAGAAATTGTACATTAGTAAGAGCTCAGTCCATTTCCAGTTCAAACATCAGATGCTGTCACGGTAATGTTTTTCCAATTTATAAAAGCACAACAAGCTTCCATCTCAAACAACATTTAATGCAACCTAAATAAATAAAAGAAATGGCAAACACACAGTTCGCATTTTATCAGCGTTTTATTTCACTTTCATAATAGGGTTAAATAATACAAGTATAAAAAGATGCAATACAACCCAAGTGTACAGCTCCAACATGCTGCTTTACTCAAAACACAACATTATTATAATAAATCTGAGCTTACGTTTCTGGACGGAAACCGTTTCACACTATTCAACAATGCAGTTGCTCATTTCACATTATATCTTTGGGGTCATTCCATGTCAAAATCACCAGAAACCACTGATCAGGTGTCGACGATATACCGGAAAAAGCACAGGAATGCCACAAACTGATTATTTCAGTTGGGGGTTTCTCAAAATCAGACAACTATTTCCAGTCTGTAGGCAAAAAAGTATTAAAAAGCTCCAAACAGATTTTTAGTTATTTTTTTGTAATGGTCAGAGGCCACAAAACATTCACATGCACTTGAGATTCTAGTTTATTGTTTTATAGTAATTGAACTGCTTATAAGACCTAAACTGGTCCAAATCAAAGTAACTTAACTTAGTAAGAAACTGAATTTGACAAGATAAAGTACCAATATCAAAACTGACAATATTCCTTGAAATCAGTCTTTGACATCACCATGCGGCTTCTGATACAACATGCACAGATCTGTGATTTCACTTTGACAGGTCCTACCACATTATATCCTCAGTGCTAAATTCGGTTTGACTTATTTACTCACATTTGAAATCATATGAAAATTGGGGAGGCAACATACTTCCGGACTTTCTAAATTTGTCTAGAAATGAAATAGTCAATAAAGGATCAAGTATACTCACAAAAATACAATGCTGTTCTAAATAAATGTTATACATCATAAATAGATACTTGTTTCAATGCCAAGTCTAAATGCACATTATTATTTGTATTAACCAACCATCAGCTCTGGCAAACAAAACTATGATAATGAGGATACTAAATATTCAACGATACTGATGTCTACAGTTAAATACTCAAATAAGTGAAATGTGCCACAAGTCATCATAAAAAAATGTTAATGAAGCCTTACATTAGGCACGTTTCACCTTTTGGTAATACAAAATTATAAATATTAAAGCTTGTCGGAGGTGGACAGGTACCAAAGATCTGTATAAGTTGTAGGGCTGGGCAATATATCGAACGATATGATCATGCGCATCTCGTCAGTAAAGCCGGTTCCGTGATTAGCAGTAAATCTCCATCACCTGCATTCAAATGGAGCGGCAGTTAACACACAGAGCAGTAGTTCACTGACAAGCTGCACAATATCGCGTTCATTATCGAAGGCGATTCATCTGTGATAATGAACTCGATATTGCGTAGCTTGTCAGTGATCTACGGCTCCGTGTATTAAATGCCGCTCCATTTGAAAGCAGGTGATGGAGATTTACTGCTAATCACGGAACCGGCATTACTGACGAGATGCGCATGATCATATCATTCGATATATCGCCCAGCCCTAATAAGTTGATACACATCTAATGGAAATGAACATAATTGATTTAAATAACAGAACAGTTGCAGACAGTAAGTGTCTAAGTCACATTAGTACTACGATCACAGCAAAAAACTAACTTCACAGCATATGCCACATGCATACAGTAACTTGGGAAAATACAGTGATGCAAACCTACAAAAACATACAATCTATAGTCGTACTGTCACAATGTCACACGTTTCTAGACCACAGCTAAAATGAAATATGTTTAGTTTTCCATACAATCCCTACAAAGCTTTAAAAACGTGTCTCTCTTTGTTAGACACTTGAAAGAGATGGCTATGTATTATAGAGCTTTAGTGTGGTTAGCAGTATTCAAACTAAATGGCATGTAATACAATGTAGTGCACCTATAACACTTTACAATATAGTAAATATAATGTTCATAATACAATAAGCATAGTGTTATGCAAAGTTAGCTAATTTTCTGAAAAACAGCATAAACTCTGTACAAGACAGACTTGAAATTCAAGTTAATTAAGAATCAACACGAAGAGAGACAAATATTTTGAGACTCTCTCAGATGTGTTCAGCTGTAGTTTAACCTCAAAACTGAACGCTGCGTACTTGAGCTAAAATATAGCACAAGTCTTAACATTTTGTATGTTGTTAGCAACTAAATACTGATAATATCACTATTGTTATGAGACTACAAATATGAGATCGGAGCAGTATCGGCATAATACACAGTATTTTTGTCACAGTTTGATATAGTGGGTATAGGTTTAGGTGGTTTAAGTTACACATGTTGTGTAAATTTTAAGCTTAAATAAGCTTAAAAACCAAAACAAATGTAAAATTGACATGTTCTGCCTTGTCAAATTAGGGGCATAGTGGTAATGTCAATCACTACAAAAAAGGCACTACACAATCCTTTACTTTGAGCAAGCTCATCCATTCAGACTATTTTTTGATATATTAGCAGTGCGTTTAAAAGGCCTATTTAGCAAGTATCTTGGCCATGGAGGTTTATAATAAGTGCATTAGTTAGTTAGTGTAAATTGAAGACAGTTGGGAGGAAAATGTTCCCAATCTAAGAAAAAAATTAAATAAATCAAACCCTTGATTCTACATGTCCCAAAAGTGTCCTCAATTACAGATCCCATAAAATATCTTATCTTAGTGTCACTGCTCAGATTCTGACCTGCGACCTCTGGCTCTTCTCTGACTCGTGGATTTGCGTGTTGCCACAGCGGCAGTGAATCCCACCAGACAACACACAGAAGTGATGCCCAACTTGACCGTTTCCAACCAATCAGGGATGTCCGTCTTGAGGTAACACTCGGCCAGGTCAACCAAGCAATGCTTAATTTTGTTCAGTCTGTGGTGTAAAAAGGTTGCATTAGCAATTAAAGAAAAACACTTAAGCAAAACATGGTCAGGTCAAAGTTTCTGAATAATTTTTGGTCCAAATTTTTTAATAAAATTTTACTGGTACTCTACTGTATAAAGAAATATTATATATATATATATATATATATATATATATATATATATATATATAAAATATTTGTAAGTATAAAAATATACACATACACAAATTTATTGATACATTAATAATAAAATATTTTTATCTATTTCACATTCATCACATAATGTCACAAATATTTATATATACATACACACACACACACACACATTTACTTTATATGTAAAATAAATGTAAAAAAAAAAATACATACAAATTGGTAAATATATTTTTTCATTAAATAGATTATGTATAATTTAATTGGTTCACCTGACAGGTCCTGCCATTAAGACACCTGTAATGCAAGTTAGGAGACCAACAGAGGCCACGGCCATCTGATGGTTGCTTCCGGACTGCCAGACGAGTCGAGCGTTCTCCACAGCCTTTTCCGGCAGAAGACCCACCAGATCATCCCACATCATGCTGCCTTCCTCAGCCTTGCTTTCACTGTCATTTTGGAGGGGGCGTTTAGGTGGGTTGACTCCTCCACTGAATGTCTGCGAGATGGAGGAAGCCACATCTCCAGATCCAGACAAAGCCACAGCTACAAGGAAGGCACAGGCGAGAAACGCAAGGACTCTGAGCAAGATCAACCAGGCTGGTGTGGTGAGTGAGTAGGTGTTCTGAAGAAAAGGAAAAAAAAAAAAATTCAAAGATCACTTGATATGGGAATAGCATTTGAGACTTGCATGCCAAGCTTGATTAAAAACTACACTTGAATCAACAGTAGCTGCATAATAAAATACTCAGGACACAAAAGAAGCAAGAGAGAACAGGTCTTTCCTTATCTCTGGCAATCAATTCCACACATTTATCTGCGGTTTAAGAAAACACTAGTAACAGACCGGTCATTAATCACACTTGATACATGTAACAAACGATACCTAGGTTGTAGTAAAATTGCAGTTTTATCTGGGCAACATCTAAATTCAATGGGATTTTTCCATGTCAAGCCCTTGGCACTTAATCAAACTCTTAGATTTCTAGAACATACACTTCAGAGTGCTACAAAAGTGGAATCTTCTGTATTTTTCATGTCAAGTCTTGTGGCTTGATTTGAAACCGTATAAATATATAGAGATCACCACCTTAATAAAGGCTTTATCAGCATCCCGACTGCGTCTGAGCTGGTGGTTGAAGAGCAGAGCCCGCAGCTGTCGGTTCTGGTGTTTGATGTAGTACTCCACTGCCGTCTGGCACGGCCGGCACAACTTGTAGGTCTGCTCAAGGTGGTGCTTATATACCTCGATCTCCTCATCATAGTTTTCCTGCCATTATGGTGAACACAGTGCATTAAAATTTGCAAATACAAAAGCTGATGCTTTTCACATTTTAAAAATAAAAAATAATTGAAGACGTTTATTTTAGCTCAAATAAATACAACTTTCAAGTATGTATAGATGCCTACTGAATCCCATATTTAATATATGACATTTCTGTCTCAAACTGGTATAAAAAGCATAAAAACAAATCTTAATTCAGAAACAAGCTTTAGATCTTGGCCGTCTTGAAATTAAGAGATTAAATGGGTGAATTATAAACCTACATCATCCCTGGGGATGAACGAGGCCAGCTGCTTAATCTTCAGAGTCTGGTTGTTGTTGCACTTCTTGCACAGAAGCATTTGACAGTTGACCCACTGCAGAGTCTTCGGTGACTCCGGGACACCGGCCGAAATGCCATGGTTGAGATGCTCCATGTATTGAGCAGGAATGGGTTTGTTGTAGTCCCCATTCTACAAAAACAAGCGCAAAACAAACACTGATTAAAAGTACATTTACAGCATATCCAAAAGCTGCATCCGCAACACAGTAATTTAACATAGAAAATTTGTTGTTCTTCTGAACTTTCTATTCATCAAAAAATCCTGAAAAAATTGATCAGTCTCCACAAAAAAATATTAAGCTGCACAACTGTTTTCAACATTGATGATAATAATAATAATAATAATAATACATATTTACAAATCAGCATATTAGAATGATTTCTGAAATAATGAAAATGCTTGCTGAAAATTCAGCTTTGCCACAACTGTAATACAATACATTTTCAAAAGTTTTCTCAAAATGTAATATTTCAGAATATTACTGCTTTTACTGTGTTTCTGATTAAATAAATGCATTATTGGTAAGCATAAGAGACTTCTTTCAAAAACATTAAAAAAAAACACCTTACCAACCCCAAACTTTGAAAGGTAGTGTATAAATAAACACATGTAACATGTAATATTTTTGTCTTTTCAAAATCTTTACCTTTAGACACAACAAATAAATATTATAAAGTCAATACCTCCTGAAAGCCATTATACTGTTCACAGTATGGACAATCCCAGCAGTTTCTGTTCCCATAGGGGACAATTGTGTCCTGATTGCAGAACCAACAATTCACATTGACATGAGTTGGTTTTTTCCTGTCGAATAAAAAGGGTTGGATTTAGGAGCACTGCTGCAAATGACCATGCATTAATAACAGAAAACAACTGTAATACAATACTCCCATTAACACTGAGTCGACAGACCACTAGACCGGTTCTCAATTAACAGGTCACAAGCCTGTTCTGCAGACAGACAATAATCCCTCAGTCTAATAACTAGGACAACAGCGGCACAGTGTTTTTGGTTGGATCAATTTCCATGGAACATGCAAGATATTCAGTGGAAACTAATGTAAATCCTGAGCATTGAATCTAGTGTAAAACTGAGATTTTGTTTTTCCAGACAGCACAATCAATGTCTCAAGACCTGAGACTGATTACCTAACAGTAGCATGAATAGAGTTTCTATTTACAGGCTGATAGAGGCTTGATTACACTAATAAACTCAGCCTGTGACATTATAAAAGATGATAATGTCATCCACATTAAGACAAGTGCTGGCATGTTTAATATTACTTAGAAATTTAAAAGAACTAAAATCCTGGAAATGAATTACGTATCTTACTACTCCACAGCCTATTAAATGGTGGAAATGAATACGTTGTTGTACTACTAGACAAAATATGACTGATTCATTTAATATAAGAGCACAGCATTTGTGTAATACCAATAAAAGAAGATGGAATCTTGCACTTTAGCTTTAAGTCTAGCATTATACGCATCATTTTGGCATTTTCATAAAAATTAGTCTTTTCCGAAGAAGTTGCTCTTACCATGGTAATTAGTTTTCTGTTGAAATATAATAATTATTTGGAATAGGTGTCATTATCTAAACCACCACTATCAAAAAAATAAAAATAAATGAATGAAAACACTGAAGGAATTAGTACATTAATCACTGATTTACAGAAGTAACAATAAGTGTAGTACTTATGTTATTTTTGGTGAAAAATACTAATATAACTGTGAATTTTTGTCTGTTTTAAGCACCACAGACAGACATGCCTAAGCCATTTTACGAAATCTCGCGCGCTTGTTTGTATAGCGCGAGCCGTTCAATAGTTCAGCGCGTGCACAAGCATTTTTCATGGCCTAACTGTTGAAAATACTACTGTCAATTTATGATTATTATATTGGAAACCGTGAAAGGTGCAGTGTAGTTCCGTAGCCCTAGCTAAACATTCATGTCTGTTATACGAGGCCCAGCGACATCTTATGGGCAGAGACACAATACCTGGTTGCAATTCTGTAGATCAGCGCTCCTCCTGCAGCGATCGCCGTTGCTCCGACACCTCCGACAACAAATGGCGGGTACTGTAGTAATATTTGGTTAAACGCGTCCATTGCAAAACGGGATATTGACTGTAGTGTTATTCACAAGGAGCCACACGCTGGAGTAGAGCATGCAACAACAGAAGCGCGCATCAATCTACAACATGGCCATATCCAGGTCATGAGAGCGATATCAATAGCTGTCAAAATAAAAGTTGCACTTCTAAACGGAAAATAATAATGTAAAATAATTATTTGTTAATTATATACATCAAATAGTAAAATATAAAATATTAACATGTAAAATATAAATTTATAATTAATCAATGCAATAGCAGACATGTTATCTGTTCTTAAATTAAAAATTAAATTTTTTTGTATATTTTTTTACACTCCATACCTATGATGCACAGTAATTAGTTTTTCATTCATCTTTTTTTTAATATTAAACCGTTAGCTTTATCTGTGTTCTATCTCTGTTTACTCTGAAATTTGCAGAAAGTACTTTGCTGTAATTACTGCTATACGCAGTGCCTACAATAAATAAAATCTTGCCTGTTCAAGTGAACTGAAGCAGGTTTATATGGTATATACCTGCCCTCTTGAGGCTACGTATGTAACAGCCATTCACAAGCTTTACTACGACATTACAACATATTAAAAACTAAAAAAAATAAAAATAAAAAAGATTTTTCCCTGAACAGTGGATTCTCAACTTTCAGTCACCTTAAAGTTTGTGTACAAAATATTATCAGTGATCGCAAGTTGAATCGTAATTAACATAAGATAACATGCTTAAAAACAGGTATGTTGCCATTACTTCATCATTATCTTCAACATAACTGATTGATTCATGCCTCTCACTTTGTACAGAATTGTGGCACAAGAGATAACACATCATCTACTAGAAGGCTCAAAGATCATGTCCTTTGTTCATGTTTTGGAACCTTCAAGTAAACAGCTGGGATCCTGGGATTATTGACTTCTTCCTTTGTTTTCAAAGTCTTGCTAACAATCATAAATTCATCCAAACAGACTTAAAAAGGTATATTTATTAATGTGGCTCATTTTATCTGTGCATTTCCAACAAGAAAAAAAATAACTTTCATAATTTAATTTATTAAACCAACAGCAGCATATGCATCAAGGCCCTCATTTTCTGTAAAAGATGAACAACTTAACATACAGTAAACAGATGATAGGTTTCTAGTAAAGAGGTAAATGGAATTGATTGGTCAGACTCCAGCGCTACTAGTTGTCATGAAGCAGGAAAGTGTTACAAAATATTGCAATGTGAGCTTATCGGCTCCTAACCAGCTATTCTACGTCCCCATTACAGTATCATTTGCATTCCTTCCAAGAACTTCATAATAAAACCCGGATCCACTAATGATTAACTCCAAAACTCCTGGACACGTACCATATCATAGATCCAAAGAATTCCACAGACAAAAAAAAAAAAAAAAAAAAAAAAAAAAACGCTGCTACTTATAAGAATAATTTAGTTAACTTAAAAGCACTATTTGTATATTCAGATGACCTTCTGCTGTACACTGATACAGTATACACAAACATCTTGGAGTAGCTATGCAATATGTGCCATTAACGTAACACACAAACAAGCAAAACAGTTCTGATAACATATGCAGTCAACGCAAAATAAAAAAGCTATTTAAAGTCTTTGGGTAATTCAAATAAACATCCCTGTTCACAATGGATTCTTTTCTGTCCACTTTAGCTGCAGGTCAAAAGTATCTTTGTGCTTGTAGTGTTCAGCTTCATTTGGAGGGTTCACCCAGCAGATGGACTATGAGCTCATAGGTGGACAGCACTATGGCTGTGTTGGGGATCTGTCTGATGAGCTGTGGAATGAGTCCTCGGTAAAAAGCTGCGTATCCCTCTTCCACCGCCACAAGGCGCGCCGTCTGAAAGAAGTACTTGTATTTGCTTCCCTCTTCTCTTAGTCTTGTCCGAATTACCTCTGGAAAACACACCAAGAAAAGTTGGTCATTAAAAATGAGGAGACGTAGAAGCTTCTGCAAATCCTTGTTCTTAAACTCTTATCTATCAAATTCCCTGAATTTTATTTATTAATATTTTAAATAAAAGCTTTTGTAATTTTTTTTTTCTGTCACTTTTGATCAATGTCATGCATCCTTGTTGAATAAAAGTATGTTTTTTAATCTTACTGACACCCAACTTTTGAATGGTAGTGTATAAATATATACACATGTAATTTTTTTTTTATCTTGTTGTTTTTTGTCTTTTCATTAAATGTATATATTTATACACTACCATTCAAAAGTTTGGGGATGGTAGAATTTTTTTAATGTTTTTGAAAAAGCTGCATTTTTTTGATCAAAAATTATACATCAATATTATTAAAATTGTGAAATATTATTGCAATTTGAAATAATATTTTAAAATATAATTAATTCCTGTAATGACAAAGCTGAATTTGCCATCACTTATAAGAAGATTTCTTATTATTTATATTGGAAAAAAAAGTTGTACTGCTTAATATTTTGTGGATATTTAATTTTTGATGAGTTCAAAAGAACTTTGCAGGTGTTTTAAGCAGTTCATTTCATTATGAATAACTAATGAAATAACTGATGTTGTATGTTGTATGAATAACTGTTGTTGTAATAACCAACAAAACTCTAAATTCATATTTGTTTTTTTAACTATCAAAATGTTATTTTACTGTATTTCTCATGCACTCCAAGTCCTGTCATAAAAGTGCAGGTCTTACTGCTAAAGAGGAAGCAATCTATGTTTATCTTAACCAGAGACTGGCTGATGCTGGTTTACACTGGCTGACAGGTAATAACAACCTACCATGTGGATAAGCTATGCAGGAGGCACAACCCTTGGCAAATGCAGCAGCAACCATGAGACCCAGGAAATCTGAAGCGCCTTTTTCTGTGTCTGTGTCAGGCGTGGTGAATCGACTCTGCGCCTGGTACTTCTTCAGCGTCTCGTAAATAAGGAAGCAGATCATGGTCTCTGAGATGCCAGCGTACGACGCCGTCAAGCCCCGGTAAAAACCTCGCATACCTTCCGTCTTATAGACGTACCGCGCACATTGTAACGCATTCATTTTCTTCTCCCCACGTGCCCTGGAGGACAAAGAGACAGTCGGTCAGGTGATCAGGAAGAAATGGATTACAAAGGTCAAGAATTTAACAAGATTAACTCTGAGGTAACAGTTCTGCTTTTAACACCTAGTCTAGGCACTGAATACTAAAATCAAGGTCAAAGACTTCGAAAGGTTCACTTGCAACTTTAATTTGCATTGCTCAATGTGGTTTGCGTGTAGAGTGGGAGGGAGAATTAAATGCCAGACTATTTTCAGACTGTACCATCTGACATACTTCTCTCATCTCACTCTAGCAGTTTACTGCTGGTGCTCTTTATAGCGCAAATATAGAACATGCCTGCTAAGCCCCCATGGCTGTGTCAAGGTGGATATTTGCACTGCAGCAGATTGGATCACATGCTAATCATCATGACATTTGCGTAACAGAGAGATTGCTGATTGCTTGTACACCCCCCATCCTAAAAAACTCATTACCCTCACGGTATCTAGGGATGTATTACCCTCACACACAAAAGGGCCACAACTCAAGTGTCTGATACAGATATGTGTCATGCCCTCATGCAAGTTCCCTGTTGAGGGTAAAGCAGGGTGAAAGTCTACAGCATTAACATACTTCCTCTCAAGCTGCATTCTTGTTTTGACCATCCAGATGGGATTCATCAGGGAGTTTGTGACAAATGCTGTAAGAAAAACAATGCAATTAGGGATTCAAACACCCACTTTCTTTGAAAGCATCAAACAGTTCTGAGAAACGTTATGTGCAATGTCGCATAAATGTTCTTTTAAAAACCTTAAGGCATCACCTGCAAAGCCAGCCGAGGACATGTGGACAATTCCACTGTTTGGGACAAAGATGCCATTGAAAGTCTCTTTTGACTTTGAATAAGCTGCAAAATAGATCGCCCTGAAGAAGAACAGAAGGAGAACAGAATATCAGCGCCTTTACTCTGTTGAACTCAACACTCCCTGCTTCCTCTCTCCACGCATGACAGACAGTGCAGAGTTCATTTTAATATGAAAAAGGGCTGTTCGCACTGAAAGGCTGCCAATGTTGCAGTGAGAGTTCCTGACAGTGCAGTCCATTCTCTGTGCTGAATGTCTGGAACAAACTGCACAAAGAGCTGAATAAGCACCCAGATTTAATGCCATGATGACTGTGGGAAACAATGACTGCATTTTCACAGAATAAGTACATCCCAGAGGAGTGAAGAAAAAAAATTCTAGCTTGCTTTGCTTATAAGTCATTTTAATTTGAATGTAATTTAGCAAGCTAGCATGAGAAATGTATGGCTATTGTTCCTGAGAAAAAAAAGTCTCAATAAGAAATAAATTAACAATACTTCTTATTTCTACTAAGAATTTTGTCACTTTTTACCTTATCTAAACATCAGCTACTTTTCCTAATTCAAACAAAAGTTAGAAGGAAAGGTATGGGAAAAAAGTGACTCCTTCAACTTCTTTTCTTAAATACAAAATTCATGCTACAAGGAAAGGCACTGTTATTGTTAGAAAAAAAAATTAATATATTTTTTTAATATACTTTTTTTTTTTTTTTTTTTTTTTAAGTATGCATGTATGTATATATTATATATGCATGTATAACAAATTGTAGAGTGGATAATTTATAAACTAACTTTGATTTGGACAAAAACTATTTGAACATTACCTTGAGGGTGCAACACCAACAAGATTTGGGCCCAATCCTCTGAACAGAGATTTTGGTCCCTCTTTCTCTAGAATTGACCTAATGAGGACAGAGAGATGAGATTTAGACAGATGTAACACTACTGTGTGGCATTTCAGTCAGACTGCACAAGATCAGTTTATAATCCACCTACACAGCTTGTTTTGAACACTGCAATTATGCTGCACAACTAGTGACCCCTTTACACATATTCATTTCCTTTATAAGCCACCCATATGACACAAACCCCTCTTTATCAGATAAATACTGAATGTTGACAGTAATGAATCATGGTTCTCACAAAGTGACTTTCCAGAAGTTCTTTTTTTATCATTACAGGTCGATAATATATCACTTCCTGAAAGGAAAGCCATTCAAACATCTACTTCAACACTTTTTCCTTAAACTAGAAACTATTAAAAATGAGTCACAAGGTAAATGCTTCCTCATGAAGAATAAAGGCTAAACATGGTGTCCTTTTTCCAACATAGATATTGAACAATTCGACTAAATTGAAATGTCTCTCTTGACGTTTTGGAAGTCACGTAGACCCCTACACTCCCTCAGAGACACTCAGTCAGGGGCACCTTGTGTTTGCTGCTAGTAATCCGAGCACAGCAAGAAGGCATCATGTGACAGCGCCAGTTCATGAGAGCAATGCCATGCTGTTCCCAGTTACCCAAAATAGACATTGACAGGGAACACTTGCAATCTCTTTTGCCTTTACATAAGACAAACCCCGCTCCTTATCATCATCAACTGCAGCAGCTAACAGCAGGATAAGAGCTGCTTTAATCTGCATTCATTTAGAAGATCAAATCCAGTTGCTAAATGCATCCACATAACAGACTTCAGACGTCAAGCAGTGCGGACCCACAGAGGTTCCGGATCTACATTCAGGGTGGATGACTGTGTCATATTGTTTGTACTTCCTTGCTTACCGTAACACCTGTAGCAAGCCAGGGGTGACAGGTCCCGGTCTAATGACGCCAGCACCGTTGAATGTACCTAGCTGGACCTGGAAAACAGGTCTGAGGGTGAGGCCAGATGATTGTAGTCTGGTTTTTAACACCTCCAGGGGGCAGGTCATGATGGCACCTACGGTTCCACCACATCTGTGGAGAAAATAAATACTTTTATTAAGCAACTAAATTTGTCATATGTAACAGGAAAGATTCTTTTGAATAAATGCTGAGAAAAATTAAGTAGCACAACAGTTTCAGCATTGATAAAAAGAAATGTTTCTTGAGCACCAAATCAGCATTTCAGAATAATTTCTGAAGGAACATGTGAACCTGAAGACTAGAGTATTGACTGCTAAAAATTTAGCCTTGCCATCACAGGAATAAATTACATTTTAAAATATATTCAAATAGAAACCAGCTATTTTAAATTATATAAAATATTACTGTTTTTACTGTATTTTTAATCAAATAAATGCAATCTTGGTAAGCATGAGACTTTTTTCAAAATAAATGAATAATCTTACCAACCCCAAACTACTGAATGATAGAGTATCAATATCTATAACCTATATCTAAAATAACTAATATAAATAAAGGTCAAAAATATACAGAAGAAATATTGTATATAACTAATAATAAAAAAAGTTTAAATAATATACATTTCAAAAGAATTTTGCAACCTAAAAATTGGGCTGTGTCCAAAAAAGGTTGAGGACATCTAGATTAAATAAACAGACATAAGCTTGCGAGTACAAAATTTGATAAAGGTTGCCGTTATATTTGATGTTTGCAGTAAATCCAGTTCAAACTAAACTTTAGACGCAAATATATGTGCGCGCGTCAGCAACGCTTGTGGACAACCTACCTGGCTGTTTTAAGAGTCAAGACTATGAGAGTGAGGTCAAGGAAAACAAACTGAACTTCATCAAAATGACACAACGTGACGCAGGAGACATTGATCGTGATTTACGTTACAAAATAAAAGGATTAGAGTCCTACACTGGTTTAACCTAATTGGCTCTAAATCAAATCAAAGAAAACTGAGATGAAGAACATGACCATGTAAACAAATGAAAAATGAAAACAACAAAGCTAACCAATGAAGCAGGAAAAATCCAGTCCAACCTGTAAGACATTTTTAGAACCAAAGTATATAGCAATTACACTTAATCACCTGTTATGTATCTTGTTTATTTCTAGTGAGACTTGAGGCATATAAATTGTGAGATCTCTAATCACAGATCATGTTTCACAGAAGTCAATACATGTTGACACAGGTCACGGGTTGTGTTAGAGAAGTACAAGACATGTGAAGAACACAATGCCTCAGACCTCAGGACAGCAAATGAAGGACAGATTATTCACAAATCTGTCTGAGAAGCACATTCAGTTACAAGGGCAGACGTCCTCAACAAAAGCCTTAAGCCCAACACTGATGCAAGTCTCCTCTTGACTTACTTCACACAGCTTGCCTTCTCATCCAGCTCGCAGAGCACCAAGGGTAATGTTTTTATAATAGACCGTTTTGTAACTCAAATAAAGCTTGGGGCAGGATTATATAATGACCATGTTTGAATAAAACAAACATGCAGATGTCTGTGCCCTTCACAACAAGTCACCTGAATCTAACTAATGTTTAATAGAGCTCAAAACATCAAATTATTAACTTATAACTTCACTTATATAACTGAAAAACAACTGACAACATGCAAAAACCTGATGTGGTAACATCCTTCTATGCCTATCAATATGAAAACAGCAGGAAAATTGCAATTTTACAATTACATTTCTACCTTCAACAAGTGTATTTTAACCCATTAAAATGTTGTTTTTTGTTTTCTCAAAAAAATGTGAATGAGGGGGGTGTGGAACTAAAATAATTTATATACAAATTATTTTTAAAAATTTATTTTATATATATATATATATATATATATATATATATATATATATATAAAATGTTCTGCAAAGCCGCTGCATTTATTTTCACAATAAATTATACAATTATTCAAGCACTATACAATACATTTTAACCAAAGAATGTTTTTATTATCCTAATATTAAGACAAAAATACACTCCAAATAATACAAACTAAAAAAAAAACAAAATCATTCAAATGTTTTGCCAACAATAACTAAAAGGCTATTATTTAATTATTGTGCAATATTTCGACTTTACAAAATCACTTCATAATTTCACAAATCGTATTAATGGGTCTGTATACATGAAAAAAAAAAAGATTTTTACTTTTTATTTCAAGCCCATTTCAAACACTTATGAAAACGCATATGAAACCTTAAGCTAACAACACGTGCACTTCAATTGTGCTTTTTAAAATAGCAGTCACACGTTCACCTACATTAATTACTCTCTAGTCTAGTACACATGCTTGCATTCTTGACATGAGTATGAAGCTCTCTGTCCTTGAAAGAAGCAAGCACTTCTCCAGCCACATTTTACTAAGAGCAGGTGGCATTGAACAGCCTGCGCAAAGCCAACGCATTAAAATGCGCACAAAACACAGGCGCGTTCTCGATAAAGTATGACATTCACGACTGCAAAATGACACAAATAAATCAATATTAGTCTTTAAGCAGAAGTAGATAAGTACTGATATCAAATACGGGTCGCGGGACGTAAATAATTGCGGAATGATCTTGGATGTATTTATGTAAAGCAAGACGTTTCTATTTAAATATACAAAGGGTGCTAAAGAAAACTAGCTCTGCGTAGACGATTATTTAGTAATTTCATAAATCAACATTTCACATGCATATGCACATATTTTAATAGCAGCACATGAAGAGCTTGCGAGGGATGAACCTCGTTTTGCCTCGTCTCTCATGACATAATTACGTAACGCAACACTGCTCCGTGTGTCTTTGACAGGCTAGACCTAAATAAAATTTTTACTCTCCAGGCAACATTTTACAACAGTTAATAAAAGTATTATCAACTTATCTATATAATAATGTCATGTGAGCACTAAACACGCTCGCGTAATCTAAAACGCTTCGGTCGCGTGACTGGATGCTGCGCTGGCTAGTTTCACCGCTAGCTAAAAGCTAACAAGAGCTTTCTTCATTTGAACTCATCTTCAAAATATCACAGAGGAGATATTAATAACAGAAAAACAGTATTAAAATTGACTTCTCGTCTGAGATGAGTATGACATTAAGGTCAAGTCGCTGCATTACGTTTAAAGCTGCTATCGACCTTCCAGTCTGGGAACCGTCATCCTCGGTCGGTTTCATATGAATATAAAAGTCATTTCCACTCACCCCCCTGCGAAGAGATGTAACAGCGTGTCTTTCTGCGCCATTTCAAAGAGCCATCGTACCTCAGAAAACCGTTAGACTTAAAATAAAAAACTAAACGTAGTCGCTTAGGCCAGCCGCCTGATGATTCTCGACAACCGGCTTCTTTAGCTTTAAACCCGGATAACGCAGAGCCCGAGAGAAGTACCCTGGACTCACGTCATAGAGGCCGGCCGGGGGTGTTGTCCATGACGTCACGCCATCGGTTTATGCACAAACAAAAGTGTAAAATTAAACTGCCGCAGAATATCAGGTGTGACATTCTGCGATATATAAAAGGTTAAATACGGATAATTCGCAGTCAGTAATTTTTATTGAGTGAATTTATTTAATCTGTATAGTTCCATATAGTTCTACAGTTCTTTAAAGCCAAAAATACTTTAAAATGCAAATTTAATAAATCTTTTCCTATATTCTATAGCCTATTTCCTATATTTCCTGTATTCATGAACATGAAACTTGGGGAGTCAATAATGAACCCTGTGAGCTTTAAACTTTTTGTTTTGATTTGAAATGAATAGCCTAGCTATTGGGATTTTAGAGGTACATGAAGCTTAAGTATGTTTAGCTATTTAATATCATATGTAACATTTTACAGTGTATAAAAGGTTAAATACATAAAAAAACACAGTCAATAATTTTTATTTAGTAATTTTTTCATGAATTTATTTAATTCATCTCTGCAGTGCCACATGCTTAATTCTTTAATGTAAATATAATTCATTTTTTGCAAATGCAAAATGATTTTTTCCCCCTATAGAGCACCCTAATGCATAATTTGCCAAAATAGACAAACTAAAATGGTAGAGATTCCTGCAGCATATCTGTTGTTAATTGTGGAGTGAATATGATACCATATCCAGTACTCAGGCATGTAAAAAACATAATTGGACAGACAAGCTGCAACGGGCGAAGCAGCCTATGAGAAGAGGGGGTGTGTGAGGGGAGGGAGCAAAAATCTATCAGCACACCTATTAACTATGTACTGAATAGTGGGTCATTGAGAGTTGACAATGCACCGTGTTTGGTAATTATGCTGGATAGCCAAAAAAAAGAAAAGAAAAAGAAACGTAAACACTATCATCATCTTGTTGAAGATATCCACTGGTTAATAATAAACCCCCTACAGAAAAACACCTAAAGTTCGCTATTGTTTTCATTTTAAGGCTGCAGTAAATATTTATGGTTGAGACATCCTGTAGGACTAGTTATTCCAGATATATTCAGCTTGCCTTGCAGATATCACCACCACGCTCTGTTTTTTTTAGCTGCTTTGTTTAAATATTGTTGTTTTTTTCAGTTCTGATTGTGTTCACAACACATTTAATGTACTAAATTTAAATTTCTAAATATAAGATATTAAAAACAACAAGACTTAATTATAGTTACTTTACTGTGTTGACAGTTCTGTGGGTGTTTCTGGTCACATGCCTTTTTTTGGCCACATGAATTTTAATGACAGACAGGCTTGGCAAAAACACCTTACTTAACATGATTTGGCAAGTGATATTACTGTCACATTTGAATACTATCTTTGGAAAACCTCAGATGAGACAGCATGGATCTAATATTAGCTACAAATTAATCTTACCTGCTTATCTCTCCAAGGGATATCAAATATAAAATGACTGAGATGTCCTGGTGTTTGATTCTGTTCCAACTTCTTGCAGATTTATAGTACTGAGTTCAGACAGTTCATGACCTTCATGGTCAGATTTTTGCCTTTTGGATCCACCAAAGGTACACAACAGGCAACAGACCACTTTTATTACATAAGCAGGGGATGTGCAATGGTGCTGCCAGCTAAAGCAATACAGGATATGAGTTTCATAGTTATAATGACACAAGTGCCAATATTTATTCAGTTAAGTGGAATGATCACTGATATGTTCCTGAATATATTTTAATAAATATTGTATACATCATTTTAAATACATTGAAATATTGTATAAATAAATGTATTTCTCATATGCCTATTTAGAATTAGAAAAGGTTTGCTATTCTCAATTAACCTCTCAATTAACCTATTTATTATTATTATTATTATTATTATTTTAGAAAAGGTGACACAGGCTATTTATTGTATCAGTACAACAGTAGTTAACACAGATATAAATAAATAAATTGCAATAAGAGCAATAAATACAAACACAAGGCATAATAGACCTACGCAAGAAAGTAAACAAAATAATAAAAGGACTAAAGAAAAAAAACGAGAAAATCTGCACAGTAAACTGTGATCAGTTGTATATGGTTGGAAAATGAAGAAATATTTGATTGCTGTTAAATGTTTGTTTTGTTTTCTCTTCTTGTCTTTCTTTTCAATCAATCTATCTATCTATCTATCTATCTATCTATCTATCTATCTATCTATCTATCTATCTATCCATCTATCTATCTATCTATCTATCTGTTTTACTTATTATATATATTATATATTATGTATATGATTGTGTATTTTTTTTAAAAGATCCTTTCTTGTATATTTGTTGTAGTTTGTTGTAAATAGTATTTGTTCCATAAATAAATAAATAAATAAATAAATGAATGACAGTAGCACGGTTTAGATTCTGGGAAAACTGCGACACCATTAGGAGAAACATGACATAGCAAGACGTGAGAAAGACACTCGTTCTCTGTTTTGAAAATGTTAAATTGTTTTAAAAAATGATTGTTTTATAAAAAATATATATTATTCTATCTTTAAAGTTTTGAGAATATCGGGATATTTCATTCGTTTTTATCCACAACGACAATAATAATTTTCCGTTCATATTTGACCATATTTTGGTGATATTTACACTTCCCAAAACAACCGGAATGATCCGTTCAGTCTGATTTGACACAGATAAATATATGATTCGACTCAGACATACATAGCCTACAGAACAACAGCTATTTGTACCACAACATATCTGGCTCGGAACCTTTGAAGGTTAAATCCGTTCTAAGGGGAACCTCCATATTCAATGGACCGGAAATAGACAGAGTCACATTGAACATTTTTGAACTGGCAAGGTATGTAATCTGATTGGTTTTTCTTAAAAGAGCATAAGCGTTGCCTACTTGTTTACAGATGTATTAATGTCTATATACTTATCACCCAATACTAACGGTTATCATTTTAAGCTATGAAGCCAAACTAACAGCTGGTTTGAATTAAAGCTGAATGAAAGACTCCTCCAGCATGAACTGCATAGTATACAGTGTGGTCTATACCGTGACATTCCTGTCAGTATATCAGTTTTGACACTTTAGTGACAACGCGTTTAGTGATTTTATTAGTTGTACCCTGATTGCAGTGTCGCTGTTGCTAAGGCCAACGTTATAGCAATTTTATCTATCTTAAGTTTTCATTTTGACCTTTTCTTCACACGTTTCGTATTTCATCTAACGCATACTGTTTATTTAGTGACATGTCTTTTTGGTTAAAAATACACTAACTTTAGAAATACTTGGTGTCAAAGTTGTTGGTCGTGATGGAAACCACAACTGAGGGATAGTAGTAGTAAAATATATACATTTATAGGTATTTTTTGTGTTTATGCTTAAAAAGATACATGCATTGCTTTGCAGATAATTAGTTTCCAAGACAGCTTTATCATCACCTTTATATATTGCAAAGAAAATCTGTTAAAATCATCCCCGGGACATAAAATAGCTTGTGGTTAAAGAAGCACTCATTTGGAAGCTACACAACTGTATATTTTGTATATTATGTTTTCAGTCCATGATGCTCTTGAGGGTGCAACGGCCATAGGACTGTAAACCATGTTTCTTCCAAGGGTGGTTTCACGGCTGAACCTGCTTTCCAAAGTATCTGGTAAAGCTTATTCAATTTTGCATCAATAACACATTTAATTTTTCTAGATAGTTTTACAATGTCCCATACTTTTTTCTTTGTTTTCCAGGTTCATTGCAGAATCAGAGCCAGGCGTTATGCAGTGTTGTGCAACACTGTCATTCTACTCATTTCAGATCTCTTAAATATTCAAGAAGATGCTTCGCTTCAGCTGCTGACAACAAACTTCCACCCAAACTATGGACACGTCTTGAGCCAGATTTAGAGTTAGAGGAGGTTCTTATCCCCCGTAAACTATCAGTTTCGCCCTTGGAAAGCTGGCTTTCTTTGCGCTACTCTCTCCCCCCATTGCTGGAGGCTTCACCGCCTCTGGATGAAGGTGAGATTGTGGGAAAATCCATGGTGCTGCCTCCATTTGCGGTGCCATTACTGGAGGATGGGGAAAGCTCAACACCACTGAACTGCAAGAATGTGCTGCAGATCCGACGAAGGAAGATGAACAGGCACAAATACAAGAAACTGCTAAAACGGACCAAGTTCCTGAGGAGGAGGGTGAAAGATGTTAGGAGGAAGAAAAAACAGGTCAGTTATGTTAGTCATCTAAACAGGAAGAGTAAATAGTGTTTTTTTTTGTGTTATGTGATTTAAAATCTAAATTTTTCAAGTGCTAAGTATATTCAGGGTTTCTGTGGTGTTAAATATGTCTTAAAAACATGAAATGCTGCATAAACTGCAAACTGTTTTGTTTTCCAGTACAAATATTGAAATATATTTAAATCAAGGTACATTTACTGATATACAAATTTTAACATAGGAAGGCATGCTTTCTGACAAATCTAACAAAATTGTGAGCTTAAAACAAGAACAAATACCTGTCATTGGGGTATGAAAACTTGTTTTCCCTTTGAATAAAGATTTTCTAGGCCCATTGGCAAATATTTGTTCTTGTTTTAATCATTACCTCACTTTCTCACTTTTTAATCAAGCTCAGTTTCTCAAAAACATGCTTCTGAAGTAAATGTATATTGATTTAAGATTCTTTAGACATTTGCACTGAAAAACAAGACAGAAATACTGAGGAAGAACATCACTTTTTTGCAGTGTGATCAGAAGGTGCTGTAAAAGTTATTTCCTTATTCTAGTGATTGGGTGCAGAGGTATTCACAAGTCATAAGCTGTGTATGTTTTTTTTTTTTTTTTTGTTGTTGTTTTTTTTGGATGAAGTCTGTTAAAAAGAAACGGGCATCTGTTGGAAGTTGTATTTTCGAACTCTGAAGTGTTTTGCGAATACAAGACATTTGCATTTAGAGACCATACTGATGTATTGTGTTCCATTAAATTTATTTCTTAAATTTTCAGGCTAAGTTTGAGAGAGATCTTGCCCGCATCGTTAGGCGAGCTGGACTGAAGAGAGCCCCAGATGGATGGACAGCACCCCAAGTCTATGTCAGAATGAGTCAGACAAAAAGAGATTAATTAACATCTGTGCTATTTAAATATTTTTGACGTGTCTTTTTTCATGATACCATTCACTCTACTGTTACCGCATCTGGAGCAAAACAGTGACCTGAAATCCATATGTACTGTGTATGTACTCATTACTGCAATAAAAAGGCCTCATCTCCCACCTCTTAGCTGTGCAATGTTTTAACAGCCCATATCACCTACACCTTATATGAATGACACAAACAAATCCCATCTCCATTTTTAAAAAAAACAAACTATATTCTCTAGTCACCACTAGGGTGAAGCAAATCATCTCCTTGCCTACTGTAGTGTAGTCTATTTACTATACTGTATTGTATCTTCTTAGTCCTGAGGCTCACAGGCCTCATTCCAAACCAACAATTAAAAATAATAATAATAATTTTATGTCTATAATTCTATGTAATAACCTGTTAAATGTCAGATGTATTTTATTGTAGTTAAGGATTTTACTAAATAATTTGTATTATTAATGTATTATATGTAAGTTGTCTACCACCGTTTTAATATATCTTATATGTTCATTAAATATATTTTGAAATGAATAAAATGCAAGTATTTCATGTAATTAATATGAGTTCATTGATACCGCGTGTATAATTAAATAATTGTTTAAAATAGTGTTTATATGCATATCAAAAATAGTAAGTTTAATATTTGTTGTAAATATATATATATATATATATAGTTTAGTTTCTTATTTTGGTCAAATACCCGAATACGTTTTTTTATTATGTAGATGTGATCCTGTGTTGCTATTGAAACCCGGTATAATTTATGAAATATTTGCAGGTAATGTGAGAGAGTTTAGTATTTCATGATGTTAAATATTCTGGAGGAGGAGCATGTTAGTGGTCCAGACTAGCAGACGGCAAAGATTTTGTTTTCTGTCGCTGGTCGACGAAACTTGAGGTGAAGTAACAGTCCTTTGAAAAAAAAAAAAACAGTTTCATCGCGCTTCAGAAATAACAAATATCTTCACCACTTTTCGGACATGTTTCTTGTGCCATACAGTAAGTAGCCAAATCATTTTTTACGAATTCCCATACTTATTTAATATTATTTTTTTTACTGCTTTGACTTTTTTTTACCTACACAACACTCTAAACGTCTTCTGTGTTGCATCCTTCACAATAAATGTGGAATTGTGCATTAAATTTTGCCTTTAGTAGGTCTCGTGCTGGCGTCCTGCCAACTCTCCTTCCCTTTGTTTTTCAGTTTTCTGTGTCAAAAATATATGCTAATTTGTCTATATATATTTGGCAGAACGGTTAAGATTAAACGTCTTTCCAGCTGCTTTATTCTCTTTCTGTAAACCTGCTTCTCCGCCCTCCGCGTCTCTATAAGCTTGGTCTGATTTAAAGAGTGTGTGTTGTTGTGCTTCACTAAATTATGTCTTCACTCTAACTAAAGTCAGTTCTGTTTATTAGTTATGAACGAGTCAGTGAGTCACCGTTGTCATTCTGCAACATCAGCAGTAGTAAACGATGTGTTTTCCTCCACATGTGCTACTTCTCAGGTTTGTCAGGGAAATTTAGCAATGTTTTCTTCATGAATTCTCTTTTATTTCTGTTAAAAGAGTGTAAAACCTGGTCTGAGAATATAAATCACGTTGCATTACAGATGGGGAAAAACAAAAAGTTATTTTTGCCCTCCTTGCCTTGCATTCAGTTTTTTTTTATTTTTTTTTATTGTAGTCTTTTGTGTGGAAAGACACGTCAATATTTAATAGTCTTCTTGTTTAAACACTGTCATGCATGTAAAGACAATTACAGGGTTTGGGGTTTTGAATTTTTTTCTTTGTGGCCATACTTTGCTTTCCAGCTCAGTGTTTAGGCTCTTATAAAACACTACCCTCCTAAACATAATCTCTCTTTCATTCATATAAATAAGTTTTTACTTTACTTTTAATGGGATTATTAGCATTTAAGTGTTTCTTTCTTTCTTTGTATCATAACAAAAAAAAAAAAAATGTCATTGACCTGTTTTGTTTCTTGACCTCAATATATTGAATAGAGTTACAGCGGCAGACAGTCGTTTTTTGCTTGTCTTGCATTCTGTTATTTATTATTATTTTTTAACAAATTCATTAGTATATAAATTGTATTATTTAATTTTATAGATTTAGTTTAATGTGGCAAGACACATCAATGTTTAATACTGATCAAATCTTCTTGTATAGACAAGAAAAAATGAACAAGCAAATCACAAATTCTCTCTTTGCATTCCTCACATGATTACACATCTGGTGTTGGATGATGGTAGTTGACTGTCCATGTACTGTGACCTTGACTATTTCTACTTCTTGACCATAGATAGATTTTTTTTTTCTGATTTGATGACATTTGCTGTAGTTTTAGTGATGTTGTGGAGAGGCCATCAGAAAGTCAGTATTTATCTTCTGGATTACAGGTCTGACTGCTGAGTGGGAATGAATGGATCCTCTGTGCTGTTCTTCTTTGTGTTGGCATAGCAGCAAATGCAGCATTTAGTAATAAGTCTTATGCAGGTCTGAAACTGTTTTAATGTGTCTGCATTTACAATATGAAAACTGACTGATGGGCGGAGTTCAGTGTTTGAAAGATCTACAGGGCAGATGCCAAATTTACATATTCAGATTATGTCATTAAATGTGATTTACACCTACAGTAATACTAAGGCTTGTGTTCTTGTTCTCATTTCAGTCTGGAGTGCCTTGATCTTACCATGTGGTGAGTAAGCAACAAAACAGTTGTTTGGTTGCAGTTTGCCGTTATTTTTTCATACTGCATAAACCCAAATGAATATATAATGCAATGTATGTGCATGTCTTTTAGCCTGGGCACAAAACAGCATGTCAAGTGTGGTTGTGGAGGCAAGGAACATTACTGTTCCAGCCGGGTCTGATGTTCTACTGCCGTGTCATAACCAGCGGATGGTTTGGAGACAGGATCGCCTGAGGGACCGTCAGCGCGTCGTGCACTGGGACCTGATCCGGAACCAACCCGATTATACTGTGGAGCGCATTTTAGATATGTTCTCAGAGGGAACAGAGCGCTTGTACAACGACTACAACAGGGGCCGAATTACTATTTCAAAAGACGCCTTCAGCGATGGAAATTTCTCACTAGTTATTAATAGTAGGTTCATCCTTTTAGACCATGTCCATGTCACTCTTTTGATTCTTTTTCTTGTGATATTTAATACCTGCCATTCTTCTGTTGCTGTTTTGTTTGTGCAGATGTGGACGTGAATGATAAAGGTATCTATACCTGCAACCTACATCACCACTATTGCAAGGTCCACCAGTCCATTCAAATCCAGCTCAACGTCACTAAATCACGTAAGAGAATAAGCTTCACATCTATTGTAAGCTGAAAAACAGAAGAAAGGAAGCCTTTTTCACCTCAGAATGAAAAATTGGGGAAAAAAGTGATTTTTTTTCCCCCCAGTCATGACTTTATATCTAAAAACTGAGACTTTATATTTCACAAAATGACTTTATATTTCACAATTATGACTTTTATTTCGCAATAGTACTTTATATCTCACAATTTTGACATTTTATTATGCAGTTTGTCTTTACATTTCACAAAATGACTTTATATCTCACAATTATGAATATCCCACAATATGACTTATTTCTCATAATTGTGACTTTTTATCTCACATAGTATCTTTATATCTCACAATTTGACTTTATATTTCACAGTGTGACTTTTTACCTCACAGTGTGGCTTTATGTTATTTTTATTTTTGTACTTATTAATGAGCTTCTACACTTCTAGGTTTCCATAGTTTTAGGCATGTTTACGTTAAGCTGAAATGTGTCATTTCTGTATTTATAATCCAACCAAGTTGAGCATAAAAAATTATGATTTTCAAATGTAATTTGTTAATAATATGTTTAATTTAACACCATATAAATTAAACATTATTATTATTTCCAAAAATGTCAATCTCTGCAGCTCGAAAGGAAAAACGTGTTTGGAATGGTGATAAATCCGTGTTTGTGGTTCTGATGGGGAAGAGTGTGGTGCTTCCCTGTGTGAACCGCAGGCAATTGTGGACAGACAGTCAGAGGGACGAGGACCAACAGCAGGTGGTCCACTGGGACTGGCAGGCACCTGGGGTCACCCGTGACCGAGCAGACCGCCTCATTGATATGTACGCCTCTGGAGAGAACCGGCAATACGGGCCACTCTTCCTCCGGAATAAGATGAACATCTCAACCGATGCCTTCTCCATGGGGGATTTCTCCCTGAGCGTCCACAACATTCAGCCCTCTGATAAAGGCCTGTATTCCTGCCACCTTCACCATCACTACTGTGGCCTACATGAAAGACGAATCTTTAGGGTGATCGTCAGCCCTTCTGTCCAGCCGTTGCCTCCAGCGCATGCCTCTACTGTTGCACCAAAAACTCATTCTTCTTATCCTGTCTCACCTGCTGATAACCCAAGTAAGAGAATATTTTCAATGTGATTTAGGTCTTTTATTTGTAGCACTGTTGATTTTTTAGAAGAAAATAGCAAAATTCTGTCATTATTTACTCTAATTTTGTTCCAGTCCTGTATGGTGTAATTTGAATTTATTAGTTTTTGAACAACTTTAATGAGCTGTTGAGCTGTTGACAAAGGAATGTCAAGATCCAATAAAATCACCATAAAAGTGGTCCATACAACATATGTATTATATTCCAAATTTATTGAAAGTCACGCGATAGCTTTGAACCAATGCCGTTTGGTTTTTATAAAGTTGATGTTCCATTTTTGACTTTTGAGGTGATTATCAGTGAATAAAGTGATTTAAATTTTGGGGGGTTTCCAACACAAGGCTATTATATGGCTTTGGAAGACTTGGAATATAGTGCAGAAGTTGTATGGATCACTTTTATGGTGTTTTTTTCTTTGTGGTCATTATGACCAGAAGTTGTATGACAAGATCTGTCATATGATTATTCAAAAAACTGCATATTTTCCTTTTTTGTTGCATGCTAGGCAAAGCACTTTTCCTTTTCCTAGCTTGTAGGTTTTAAACATACATTTCTGTGTTTTCCTAATCAGCTCATTTGCTCCTCCTTTTACATGTATATTTGGGATTGTGGGAGGAATGTTGTCTAAGAACTACATTTACTTCCTGCCTTTTTCTCTCTGTTTACTTTTCTGCTCCATCATCTCCATTATGCAGTGGGAATTTTACAGTAATCTTTCAATCTCTCTTTGTTTTTTCTTTTTTGAGCTGTCTAAAATGCCTTTGTCTTTTGACTTTGTTCAGATTGACTCACTCAAGCCATTTTGGCTTTGTCATTGCCGTCTCTGTGTTACAAAACACTTGTAAAGATGAGTTTGTACGAGTGAATGTTTTCAACAGAAATGTAGTGAATAGGTCATAAAGGAGGTGGGGGAGGTTTTATTGGAAGAGTGCTTCATATTTCCACCGCTTAGCAATGGCTGAGCTCACTTTATAAACTATAACAGCCCCAGAAAAGGTCACAGCAACGTCTTGCTTTCTTCTGGGGTTTGCAGATTTTACCATCATTGCTCAGACAATATTCCCCATCTCACAATGGCAATGGGCTGGTTTTTGACACGAAAAGCCACATCTGTACAACATCTGGCCCGCTGTAACATGAAAGCGCAAAGCGGGAATGGTCTGTGTTAGATTCACATCTTCACATGTCTGTAAACATTTTGCCTCACTCTACTAGAAAGTAGAAAAAGATGTGACCGTATCAGTCAGCTATCCTATAGATTTAGTGCATTATCTGAATGTGACCTTGTCATTTTTAAATGGGAAGAAAACTAGCCATTTTTATTTAAAAATAGTTATAAATATATTTATTTTTTTATTTATTATTTTTTTTCAGTTTTTTTTATTTCACATAATATTTGTGATATACCTATAAATATTAATTTTAGAATTTTAAATAATATATATATATATATTTTTTTAAATTAAATATTGCTATTTTTTAAGGATATTAAATAATATATATATTTTTAACCTTATTGTTAAAAATTTGAGGATACATCTAGAGGTTAATGCACATGCAACAATTTAACTTGGATGACTTGAAATCATTGAAATCGTGTTGTATCCCAATCGTGCTTTTGTTCTCTCCGGCTGTCCACTAAACAAAAAAGGCATTATAAATAATACACAAAATTTTTATACGTGTTGTATTCCAATACACTTCAGTATTATACAAATATGAACAGTCTTAGCATGTGTGACTCATTTGATGCATCATTGTTTATTGCGATGAGACATAATGACTCATGAAGTAATCATAATGTCTGTTAGTTTTAGGATAAAGAAGTCATTTTTTTGTGTTGTTAAGCCAAGAACAAGATTTACAATACTGTAAAACACAAACAGCAGCATCCAGTGAGTTTGTTTGGTTTATTTGGTCATATAAGCACTACTGACATGCAATCCCTGAAAATTGAGCAGATTAAATCTAAATTCTCCCTGTTATTGCGGGGCACTAAATAAGTGGAAAATGTCTCCAGACAGACTGACCATGAAGTGGTGGTATTTCTCTCCGCCTGCACTATCGCTTCCCGTTCTTGTGGTTTGTGTTTTTTTCTCCATTGCTGCGGCATGACATCAGGTCTGGAACTCATTACGCCTGTTTTGGCCATTCTGACATGAAACCTTGTCCCTCTCCCCTCTCGCCTGCCAGGCCTGGGTGAAATGGGAAAAACAAACTAGTAATCTTACTTTCTTGCCTTTTAGTACAGCATAAAGTAGTTACATGTTTTAAAATCAGATATTTAAGAGTTCTCATTCATCTTGTCATCTCATGTTTTCTTTTTCTTCTTGGTGAGAAGATACCAACATGGTCGAAGCGCCTCACGTCCTCAATGTAATTCTGCCTGAGAATCAAACTCACCTCTTGCACCAAGTGGGCTACATCCTGGCAATCTTCCTGCTGCTTCTGTTAATGCTCATTGGCGTCATTTTGACCACGAGGCACTGCAGAAAAAAAAGTAGGATCATGTGGATGATTGGTGAACTGAAACATTTAAATATATAATTAGTGCCTTTGAGATTATAAGCTTGAATCTTATTGAACTTTCTTTTGACATTTCATATTATATCTGTTTCAGGGCCTGAGTTTGAGGTTCGATGGTCTGAACGGTAAGGATTACCAATAAATATTACTCATAAAGTTCTCCAGTTTTGTCAATTCAGCTTCACAGTATTTGATTCAGTGTTTTTGAGTCAAGTCAAAATCCAAAGTAATCATTTTACACTCACTTATACATAAAAAGCATAACTTTTGCTTTACTTGGCAGGGGCCGGAGGACATCCATTGAGCTCGATGCCACAGAACTGCAACCCTACAATCAGGAGGACTTGCGACTGGGTAAGTGCAACCACATTTTCCATGATTTCTCTTAAAGCTGAAGTAGGTCATTTAAAAATCAAGACTTTATGAAAATAACCAGAAAAGACTGTAGATGCTGTAACTAGTGCTCTAGAAAGTCTTAAAGAAATGTGATTTGTTTTCCAAGAATTATTTTTTTCCCCCCCAGTATTCACAAGAACAATTACCACAGGAATTTAAATTACCACAGGAGTTTTTTTTTTTAATTGGTTGGTCATTGTTTATTAACAAGGAATTTTCCAGTGAAATATATACACTGTAAGAAAAAATCCGTAAAATTTACAGTAAAAAACTGGCAGCTGTGGTTGCTGGAATTCTACTGTAAAAATACGGTAACAACATTTTAGGTTTTATGGTTTTAACTCAAATTTACAGTTAAATACCATAATTTCATTAACTGATATAATGTTAATATACTAACCTATTGAAGTACTGAAATCTGTTTTGTACCTTTGAAATACACTGAAAGCCACATGATGAACCAAAGCCCATCACAAGCAGCTTTTAAATAATAACATATATAGAAGGTGCACAGTGTCATTCACACAAGCACTAAACACCATCATGGTGAGACTCATTAAACTGAAATATGCTATAACATTAATTTAACAACATTAGATGTAACATACAACCCTAATAAACATAACTGATAAGAAAAAACTAAGAAGAAACATAGTTATTTCAAAGAAAAACATCAAATTCAAACAAAATTTGAAATGCAAACACAGGGAATTCTGGGAACGTCAGTTTACGTTTTTTCCCTGTAAATTTTACAGGAACTTACCGTTAACCATTTAACAGGTTTTTACTGTAGCATTTTCACATTTTTTTACCGTTAAAATCACAATAATTTTTTACAGTGTGTATATATATATATATATATATATATATATATATTTTTATTTTTTTATTTTTTTTACTGAATATCTCTCATCTGATGTATATTAATAGATAGTGATTTACAATCATTTGTCATGCTTTCATATTTATGTCAGCATATATTGAAGAAATCCTTGTATTTTTATTTAGACTACAAGAACAACATAATGAAAGAAAGGGCAGCGGCAAACAATTATCCCTCTCCAAAAGTTATTGATCTAAACAGAGGTAATGTGGTCTCAATTAGTGAATCTCGTTCCAGACAACCAGATGCATTGTGATGTATTTACACACTCTTCCTCTGTCTTCCTCTTTCTCAACTGAAGAAATGGAGAGAATGTCATGGAAGTGATTCAAAGTGAGCTGCTGGCTGGTCCAGAGCACGCTGAATGAGGAGAGAATCAAGGATTTACATTTACATTGAGAAAAGGAATGGAATTACTGTCTTTCTACAGCATAATTACTGCTTACATGATCTTATAATACTCAAATTCTGTTGGTATTGGTAAGTCAGTTTAATTGATATATTTTTTCTTATCATAATCGCAGTGTACCGTAATGGTAATCTATTGAATTCAAGTTAAACATATGTAAAATGTGGTAGAGCAATTTGCTGAATTCAGCATTTGGTACTCTTCTATGTTAAATTTCTAAATTTCAAAAGTTCTAAGTTAATTTGCTCAAATTCTGTGTGGTAGAAACCACTGTAAGTGTCTGAATCTGAATGGAAATTTCTTATAAAACTCAGGAAGCGAACAAATAGCTGTGGCTTCAGGTCTAAATAGTAAAAGATGGTTCACAAGTGAACCTCAAAGGCAATTAAATGTGCTTGTTATTCTGATGTATGTGTATCTGTATGTTACTTCTCGTATGAATTTTGAGCCCTGTTGACCCGGACTTCTTTGGTCCATTGTCTTTTTACAGTCTTTGTTTTACAGCATTATGTAGATGGTACAGTTGTAGTTTATTTGCTTTTGCAATATGAGCAAGTCCCATTTATCTTTTTCCATCATCAGTTTTTCAGCAATTTCCTTGGTCAGTCATGTTCATTTACATAGGTTATGAAGCATTTATGCAGTAGTTTTTATATGATCTGGAGTGTACATTTATCTTTAAAATGGCAGTAAATGATCTTGTTGGTATAGAGGACCAATGTACAAATATAATAAAGTTTATTCTGAAATATTTTGTGTAATTAAGATTCATTCTTTCTAACTGTAAGGCATTGTAGCTCTATTATCTCCATTCTTTACTTGACAAAGTGCCCAGTAACAAATGTTCAGCCCCACTGTTACCAGATTCGGATCGCAATGTCTTAATTGATATCATACGTCCCACAGGAATGGGGAACTGTAGCTGTGCCTGTGTGCAGTATTTAAAACAAACTGTTTTGTACATTTTGTAGTAAAACATTTTGTTTTAGCATAAGTTATGGCTTATGTAGACTAGAAATACTAAATTATTTCTAGAAATAATAATAATAATAATCTAGAAATCCAGTATTTTATGCCATTGGCTAAAATGTTTGCTGTAACCTGAAACTGTGGAGCAATAAATCATTTAACTGCATTAGGAAGTTCATTAAACTCTCAAGTTCATCCAACTCAGTTATTCACTGTAAATGTTGAGCAGCGCATTTCAGGAGACAGATTGGTACTTTAAGTACAAACTGAGCAAAGAAAAAGAATGTTCTTTGCAGAAACTTGTTTTCATTGACTAAATCCATGAGCCAGTGGAATCCTTCAGAATACTGAACTCCAATAAGTTTAATACATGCAGTAAGCTCACTTTAATTGTCGTGTGCAGTGAGGCAGAGTGTGAAATGTAGAATGTGAGCACTGAGTTTAATTGATTGGGCCTGGAGTTTGCATTAAGTTGGCCTGTACGTGTTTCCTAAACAATATTCAAATAATTTAAAGAATAAATACAGGAAGTATAAAGAAGAACAGAGCTGCCCCCTGCTGTTAGAACATATATAATGACCCAAAATGTCTGTATCTATCTATCTATCTATCTATCTATCTATCTATTTTTCATTCGTTTTATTGTCAATTTCTATTCAAATACAGTATTGAAAAACTGATTTGTAGAATTTTGCAATATAGCAATAAAATTAATTAAAAGTTAATAGCTTATTATTTGTAAAAAATAATTATTAATTTATTTTGTGAATGTTCTAAGGTACACGGTTGTTGTTAAGCTGATGTGATGTGTTCCTCATTGGATTTTGAGACAAATCTAAATCTAATGTTTGATTTAATTATTATAATTTCTTGTTATTATATATTCATGAAGGCAAATGGAATGGAAAAATGTATATATTTAAACCATTTAAAACTGACATTAAAAAGAAACAATGGAAACAATATCTAAAAGTAAAACCCTGAAAGCAATACAAAGAATGCAACTGTTTAATTTGTATAAATGTTGTACATATTAAAAAAAATTGCATATAGTTCTGTATTTTTCCTATATATCTCTGACATGTTTGATTATATATTCTTGTTTGTACAATTTGTTTTGTTCTAAACAAGCAAACAAATAAAATTAACATTTAGACATTAACATTAACAAATTAACATTTGGTGCCTCTAGTGCAAGACAAATTATTTTTGTGATATATCTGTGATATGCAAATCTATAACATCAATGACAGTTGGTCTCTGTTTTGTCAATGTACAGACAACAATCAGTTTTATGTTATATGTTATGTTTTTATGTTTGTGAGTGTATTTTTTAAAATGTAAACTTTTGAAATCTAATGTTTGAAACCCCTTATACATATAGAAATAATATTTGTAATAGGTTATTATTTGTTTACCGCACCCTTTTTCTTCGGGGGGGGGGGGGGGAGTAAAAACTTGCAAAGGTTCATCTTGCAAGGACATACGAAGTACAGTTTTTAACAGCTGTTGGCTTAGCAGAGCCACAGCAGTTCAGTCTCTGTCTCTGTCTACCGCTAGAGGGCAGCCTACCTCTACGAGAAAACTGTAATGGTAAAATATCCTGAACTCCAGCTCATAGGGATGTGAACCGTCCCTTCCTGTTTTACTGGCGATCAGAGAGAAACATTGACGCCGTGATAGAGACGCGCAAGCTCCGATTATGTCTGGAACCGCTCGCTCCGTCCAAGACCAGGATTTTTGTTTGCCTACGTGAAACCGGCAACCAGCAATGTCGCCTTATAGCGCATATATGGCACTTGACGAGTTATAGTCTACAAATATATTTTTAATCGCGCTACTGCAACCCTTGCTCTTTCTTCTGTCAATGATTGTCCTACCCATATAAGCCTACTCATGGCGGAGACTAAAATTATATACCATATCGACGAAGAAGAAACCCCTTATTTAGTGAAACTGACGGTTTCTCCGGAAAAAGTCACGTTGGCGGATTTTAAAAATGTCCTCAACAACCGTCCGGTCAGCAGTTATAAATTCTTTTTCAAATCTATGGATCAGGATTTCGGGTAAGTATGGAGAAATATGATTTGCTTATATTGTAGTGTGGTTTAGTATTCAAGAAACACGATCACACCCATGATCGACTCAGCATTATGGCAGTCACATGCCTTATAGACGCTGTCAAACAAACCTGGAAAGCGTTTAGAACGTTTGGTTGTTCGTTGTGACGTTGCTACATTGTTACATTGTTGCCGCTGGCACCTGCTTTGAACCCTGTTCTAAAGTGCGCGTTCTTGCGCGGGTGCGTGTGCTCGACTCAGAACCCTCCACCACTGTGGCAAGCCGCTTTAACATTTATGTTTTCCTTTAAAGTGAAAGACGGAAGTATCAAATTATCCTAATTACTAGTTCAGAGCACATGATTAACCAAGAATTCTAGATAATAGACGAGTTGCCGAGTTTTGACGTTGGAAGTGGCGTGTCGATTGAAACATGGCTGAAAAACTGATCTAAATAATATAGATAACCCACCCCCCCATTTATTTATTCATATTAAATAAATATGTACTTTTTAATTTTCATAATTCACATTGTATGTACAGTGCCACAATCAATCAATAATTTAATTATTAGACGTTTTCAATACAAAATTTAATAATAAACGTTTTCAATACAAATAAGCACAAGTCAAGCTGCGATACCAAACAGGACCACAGGGAGACGCCAAAGCCCACTAAATCTCCTGCCTTGACCTGACTGTACAACTATATGGATCCATTCAGAATCACTTAAAGGGATAGTTCGCCCAAAAATGAAAATTCTGTCATTAATTACTCACCCTCATGTTGTTCCAAACCCGTAAGACCTCTGTTCATCTTCGGAACACAAATTAAGATATTTTTGATGGAATCTGAGAGCTCTCAGACCCTCCATAGACAACAAGGGTCCTTACAAGATCAAGGTCCAGAAACGTAGCAAGGAGATCGGTAAAATAATCCATGTGACATTAGGGGTTCAACCGTAATTTTACAAAGCTATGAGAATACTTTTTGTGCGCAAAAGGAAAAAAAAAGACTTTATTCACATTCGTCTCCTCCGCGTCACCCTAGCGCCTTTTTGGAGAATATCCACTGAACGCAAACAGCGTATGCTCTTCTGTGTCAGCTGCGCCACACGGTCTTACGGGTTTGGAACAACATGAGGGTGAGTAATTAATGACAGAATTTTCATTTTTGGGTGAACTAACCCTTTAAAGGTGCACTAAGCGATTTTTGCCAAACGATGTTGATATTTGAAAGCACCAAAACAAACACGCCCATACCCCAACAGGACCTCGCCCTTATTTTGAAATCTCCGCCCCACGCGTACGTACACAACCATGGCAACGTCGATTGCGGAAACAAGTGAAGATGACACACAAGCATATTCAAACAAAAACCAACAACCGCAAAATCAACGTTACACACCTATCAAAAAGAAACAACGCAACCTCAGCATACGATTCGAGCCCTTCCTGCTCCTTGAGTTTTCTCCACCGCTGGAAAGTTGCTCCGATATTTACGCGGGTCCTACCTCTTGCCTGATCATAACCCTTCTTTTTAATGTTTTGTTCTCTGGTATTTTCCTTTTTTTATCTGCCATCTCTCTCTATCTATAGTTGATCTGTTAATGTCCGTCCTGTGCACTCAAACTGAGCGCTCTCTTCTCGCTGTCATTACAAGATTTAGACGGCAGACGCTGAAATCACCGCGAGCGTCACGCACGCTTCAGTCTGTGTGTAGTAAACGAAACCGCGCGATACAGAGAGCAAACTGCTCCGTACGCTTTCGAATCGCTCTCGCGGATGTAAAACACTGATCAGTCAGCGCCGCGTCGCTTTTAGTCAAACACACCTAGTGCTGCAGGCTTATTGCCTCACTGACGTTGAGATTAACCCCTTAGGTATCGAAATTTGGTACCGAACGACAAGACCTTTTTCGATACTCGGTGGTATCGAGGCAATTCGGTCGGTGCCTAAAAAGTATCGAACTCGATACCCAGCCCTATTCATGTGATTTGTCAAGATGCGAGGTGACCCCTCCTGGTATTGTGATTTATATAGTGTCACTTCTAATCACCCAGACACCGACTCTTTGACTCTTCAGTACCAGCAACATGTCAGAAGTGAAGCTTATGTCGTAATAACGAATGCCTGAAGTGTTTCCCGGGTGCACTTGAAGGCCTTACTAACTAGTCTTTACATTATGTTACATTTTGTAATTACTAGTAAGTAATCCAGTGTTGGCTAGTGTCCTTTCAATTTCAAGTTTAATTTTCACTATTAATTGGATATTTATTGGACTAGTACTAATTCCAGTAGTTACTACTATTTATTACATCACTCTCTAGTGATTTTTCAGTACATACTGCTACTTATTTTTTTACTTATATTTTCCCCAACAGTGGCTAGTAATTGTCACTGGCAACAAAATGCAACTTCTTTCTTTTTTCCCCCCCTCCATAACAGTTCTAACAGTTACTGGTATCTATTACTGTCTGAACTGCAGATAACCAAAAAAAAAGTAACAAAAATTGCATTTTTTGAAGTAAGTACTAGTAGTTATTAGTAAAATTGAGAAAGATACCAGTCACTGTTTGATTACTTAAAAAAATAATTACTAGTAACATAACAAGTACTAGTTAGTTTTAATGAAAAATGTTATTTGGCTTGCCACAGCACCACACATGCACTGCAACAGAGCTAATTTTGTCAACTCCAGTGGCATGCTTCAGTTGTGCACATGATGCAAATATATCATGGTTGTTTCCTAATACAGTGTCTTGTGTTCTAACTCCATTTGACAGTGACTTGTGCTCTGGTTTCCCTCGATTTGAAGCTTTTGAAGTTAAGGCCATGCCTTCAGAGGCATCGTAATAGAAAATTTGAACATGACATGACAAAGTCAGCCTGCTCTTTGAAAGTGACAGCACATTTTATAACTCTAAATCTACAGCACTCTCAATTACGTTAATTAAAATTGATCAGAATTTACTTCCATGTTAGACTGATGGGTCAGATGCACTGACCAGTGTTGACCAGATCAAAAGAAAACATCAAACATAATCTTTAACTCCAGTGAACATCTCACAGGTCCTAATTTGTTCAGACGGAAAACTCATTAGTATAGCAGATTTTCTGTCATTTTCTGTCACTTCAAAATTGCCAGCAATAGATTGAGGTTCGTTGAGGGGAATTGAATGACTGTGAACCAGCAGCTGTCAGACAGAACTGTCACTTTCTAATTTGTCAGTGTCACCCAACATGAATGGATCAGTTGCCTAATATTTCCAAATGGCAAACAGGCTGTCAGATAAAACAAGCAGCTGTTTTTTCAGCTTTCTATTTTTCTGTGATTGTTAGACATTGTTCATTTTGAAGTTGAGTCAAATTTGAGAAGTGTTCATAGTCATTCATAATAGGTCACCTAGTGTTTTGAATAGGCAAAACCTTAACAGAAACAGAGTCTGTTGTACATATTACATTTTAATAGCAATAAGAACAGCAGTGCATAATTACAAACCATTTATTCTTTTGGTATTTACTTAAGCAATTACCACATAATCAATTCTGGGTGGTTTTTAAATTTTTAGTTCTTTAATTATGGGTGCTGCTAGTATCTATAATTGTACATTTAATAAGCAGTCTTCTAACTGGGATTGTCAACATTGGATGAGTTTATTTTAAATTATTTTCCTCAAAAGTCAATTGAACCGACTAAAGGACTCCTGTTCAAGATCAAGAAGCTATAACGATAACTATATTAGTGTTCACACCTTCCACAACTTCACAATAGCATTCTGTTAACAATGTTTTTATCATTCATCAGCTAGAAGAATCAAAATCTGAAAAAAATGTAATGTCATGGATGGATAAATAGATAAATTTGATCTAGGCTTCCCATGTTAACATCTAAGGAGTCTCTGGATTATTTATGTTCAGAGATGACTGTCTCATTTAATCTGAAAAGCAGGCACACACACACACACACACACACACACACACAGCAGGCACAGATGTTTAGTGATATGTCTAGGATAGGAATGCTCCTCTGCAGTAGGAAATGTGGTTATTTCTCAACATTTTAATTTGAAGGCCTCTTTAATCCCACAAGGCTATTAACCTGCCATTCATAAGACCCTTTTAAACTCGCATATGCACCACAACACGTGTTGGTGTTCTAGCACGATCTTCCAAAAAACTTGCTTTTCCTGTTAACATAGGATAGTTTGCTAACAGCATTGCTTTCCTGTCACACCTAGCACTGGGTGCACAGTTGGCCCTGGTGACCATGAAGTAGATTGCATGAACAAACAAAGCTTGACCTTCAATGCCAGACTGCTATGGTAGGTTCTCCTTGGCTACTTTGTTGTGCTAAGTAGCAACTTGGGCCTAGCCTTATGGGCCTGCATATACTTTGAGGTTGGGCTGTGTGATTAATTCAATTTTAGTTTCAATTTCGATTTTTGCTTCCAATGATTATGAAATAATCAAGATAAAACAATTATTATTATTTCCTTTAAAATGGTGCTTTCTATACTTCCTTAAAAGCCCAAACTTTTATTTATTTGTCATATTGTTTATAATTTTCTCCTTTGTTTTTATTTTATTGCTGACTGTTTTCTTCTCTTCAAAAATTGATTTTTGAGGACTTTTTTAAAACTTACGTTAATTAGCCTAGAGTGTTTTTCTGCTGTGGTATCGAAATTGTATCAAGAATTGTGAAATTTCATTGGTATATAAAATTGTGTTGTTATAGCAATCCTTTGCGTACTAGATATCTATCACTATTGTGAAAAAAAGAGTACTCATAAGATTTTGGTCTCCTAATCATGTTAAAAAAATCATGATTGCAATATTGAGCAAAGTAATTATGATTATGATTTTTCCCATAACCAAGCAGTCCTACTTTGAGGTTCAGTATGCTGACTACAAAACTATGAGTCACAACTTGGATCTGGACACATTTCAGAACCATAAATGCATCCCAGGGGGAGTTGATTTATTTTGTGTGCAGCTAAATGTGGCGAACATTATTTTTAGACAGCCTTGCGTTGTTCATTCTTCAACCATTCATAAAGCAGGAAGAAATCCAACCAGCACACGTCTTTTGAGATCTCAAATGCACAAAAATGGGCCTCTGTAATGTGGGTTAGCTTACATGTACATTTACAGATCAGCAATGAGATGAACCTATGAACTCTGGGATAGCGTAGAGACACACCCCTTATTATCACATCATAACTAGCCCTGCAGTGTCCATAAACATCGCTAATCCCACTATTACTGCCATAGATCCCTACTGTGTGTGTCCTCCGTAATAATAAACAACATTCTGCTGCTTCTGATAATATCTTCTGATATTATCCACTGCAGTCTCTTAATACCCCTGTAAACTGGCTTTGAGGATAGGCAGCAGCAGCAGACACCCAAACACCATCTCTCTGAGGGCCGATGCGTGCCAGTTACCTCCATTTCACTGCTTCTGCTGCGTGTGATTGTTGGATAACATAATCTTGAATAAATCTGATGTGTTTAACACGATATCAGTGGAGCGTATGAGTGAAGACTGGGAATAATGATCCAGATGGATTTCATTTGCTTTTAAGCAGCCTTTGTTCAGTACATGTTGCGTACAGAGAGCTTGTGTTTTAACTAATGGTTACGCTGTAATGGATTCCTCAGTGTCAGGCCAAGTTGATGTATTTTTTATTAGACCCCCATTGACTTCACAGAAAGATTTCAGTTATGTTTAATTTTTAAAGTGCTGCTGTCGCATGTTGCGCAGAGGGATGTTGGTTGGCATTTGGCTGGAAGTGATATGGAAGTGCCTCTCTCTTCTTAACAGCTTGTAGGTGAAATAAATGCATTTAGTGAAATAATCTCGTGGTCTCATTCACTGATTATCAGGCATTAATCGGACTGGATTGGCCCTCGTTATTTGTTATAGGATCATGCTGAGCTGTGCCACAGCTCACAGATGGAACGGTCCCACATCACAGGAAATCCCTGAAGTAGATAAATGATATCATGTCCATGTGGTTGCTAGTCAGAAAAACCCTATAGATTTCTGAAGAAGGGCATGCGCATGGTTATATATTGATTTTCATCTGTTAGATCTCAATGTGAATGTCATCAGTGGTGCTTGCATCACTATTTACTCTTTTCACTAACCTTCAGGCTGTTCAGGCTACAAATATCAATTGTCCATTAAATTGTGGGGCTTGTTGAGAAGAAGTATGTTTTTTATTTTCTAAGTGATCTGACTTCATATTTTTTCTTGGCGGATTATAAAACCAGTGTTGTTTTATATTGCAGTTTTTAATAATTTTTATGTTTTCATTTTTTATTTTAATTTTAGCTTCCTTTTTATTTTAATGTAAGCTTTTTTAAATATTTCATTTTAGCTTTTCATAGTTATTTCAGTTTTAGTACTTCAGTTTGTTCTTTAAATGTATTTCAGTTAGTTGCCAAGGCGGCGTTTCTATTTTTTGTTTTTTAAATGAGTTTTTCTTTTAATAATAATTTTATTTCAGCTTTATTTCAGTTAATGAAAATATTTCTAATAGTTTTAAATGTAGTTAACAATAACAGCACTGGAACACCTTAGTAACACATAGCAACAATTTAACAACCATCCTTAGCAAGCTAGCATCATATCTATAATGGAACTATCCCTTTAAGAAAACTTGTTAGATAGTTTCAAGACATTTTAAGCTTAAAGCTGATATTATTACCCAGAAGAACAGATTTATAGTCCAGTGTGTAACCAAAGGCGTTACCTCGTGAGTTTGGACAAACCACACTTCCTTATGGCCACCCCCACACTCTTCGCTCTATGTTGCTGTATATTGTAAAGACCTCTTGAGAGGACACAAACACTTCCTACCCATGACTAGAGTTACACCCCAGTTTCCTGTGCTGGGCTCAGGGCACTCGAACAGACTGCAGCAGCTCTCCTTGTTTTGTTACTCTTCCAGCAAGACCATGTTATCATCATCCTTCAGTCCCGCTCAACTCACCTCCTCGGTCTCACAGCTGTGTGGGTGATGTGACCTGGAAATTCTGGAGGAGTGGAGAGGAAGACGTTATAATTACGACAGGATGCTGGATTTTCTCAAGTCATAATGTTCTGTCAACACATTTTAGCACTGCACAGTATTGATTTTTGTTATGGTCAAAATATGATTAGTGATATTACATCTATTTTTTTATTTATTCATTTAGCAGATGCTTTAATCCAGTGGGGATTTGGAGGAATTCTGCATCACAGGCAGTTCATCTTAAAGAGACAGTCACACAAGAAGTTAACAAAGGTTTAAAAATTTTTAAAATTAGTGCATGGATGAAGAAGTGACAAAAAGCAGAGAGGAGGATGCTGCAAGGAGCTGTTCAGTCATGACGTCAGTTTGTAGGCAAACCCGGAGGACTAATTAGCCATGTGTTCCCTCAGGAACTTCTAATGGGTTTTTAGAGTGGCTGTGTTTGATTTATGATTAAATAAGATCTGTAGTTACACTACTTGAAGACATTGTTCCTTTAATAATCTATAACATCAGTTGCACATCAGTTGTCATATCTTAGATGTGAACTTTGTAACTTTCTCGGATGTTTCTTCTGTGAGATAATTGCTCACATATTTGGTGTTTGGTATTTGAAGAATTTGAGAAATGTTTGAATTCATGTTGATCTGTCACTTTTGATTGTAGGTGCTAAGCTTTGGGATCTTTCTGAAAACTAGGTTGGGAATAGAGGAAATTAAATACCAGAATCAAATGGTTTTCAGGATTTCTTGCAGTATGATTCCCAAACAAATGATTATGAATAGGTTCATATACAGCTTGACCAGTGTTGTCCAATTCCCAAACAAATGACTGATAAACAAAATAGCTCTTTTTTTTTCTTCTTTTTTTTGTGAATCAAACAAAAACAGCACAGTGTAGTACAATTCTTGAACTATGTCTCTTTAAGAACTAGCTCTTTTAAAGGCAGGGTAAGCAATTTCTGGAAGCCAATGTTGATATTTGAAATCACCAAAACAAACACGCCCCTGCACCAAAAGGGTCTCGCCCCTATTTTGATAGATCCGCCCCACATATATGTAGCCTACGCAACCCAGGCAACGATTAGTTCTGTGAAACATAAGCCGCTTTTCCACCGAAATTACCTGGAACAATATGTCCCAGGAACTTTTTTCCCCCAGACCTGTTGCTGTCTGCATTTCCATCGCGGTCTAAAGTACCGAGAAAATTAGGCAAATGGTCTGGTGACGTAACGTTTGGTCTGCGCGTGTTTCTCAATACCAAGTACGCAAATTTCGGACTTGCATCCTCGGTAGTTCGGACTTCACGAGTTAGACTCGGGAGTGTGAACTCCCGCGGACGGAACGACGCAAGTCCGGTAATTCTTCAAAGAGCAGCGTACTTGATAACATCAGTCAGCTCGCCTTGGCTGCTGCAATCTTCCTCACTGTATTTACAGGCGAAATATATCAAACACCACTGCCTCTTTTCGTTTTCATTGAAACATATTAATAGAACAATAGAATAAAGACCAAAGATTACCTGTTAGATTTACCCAAAACGAATTATATCTTATGTTTAACCACTACAGAGACATCAGAGCCAGCGGCAAATGTCAGAAGGACTAGCCGGAGTTATGCTCCTCTCTTCGGGATACATGAGCACTGAGAGCCCGGTGATCACGTGGAGCTCACATCTCTGAAATTGACGAAGCACATTTTCAAATAGGTGCTATTTTTATAAATAAACCGCAGATTTGAGTTTTAAACAACTACATTTTCGGCTGAAATACACACGTCCAGTGTAGGCAGACTTTAGCTGTTGCCCGGTGTAGACACGGTGTTACTTGCCTATCGAGAAGAAAAGCAACCTCGGCGTCCGATCGCAGGCCTTCTGCTCCTTGAGTTCTCTCCAGCGCTGGAAAGCTGATCTGATATTTACACGGGTCCTACTTCTTGCCTTATCGTTCTGCAGTCGTTTTCCTCTTTTTGTTTTTTATCCACTATCTCTATCTTTCTGTTGCTCGGCTCGGTTGTTCACTGGACGCTTTCCTCCACATCACGAGTAGACACACCCCTTACTGCTGATTGTCTATACGTTTGTTTTGTTACTCGACCCGATTCAGTTTTCTAAAACGTTTTTGAAAAATTGCATACCCTGCCTTTAAGTGAATCAGAAACATACAGGACAACTAGTATAGTAAGATTCCCAAATAGTTACTCTCACGAACCAGTTCTTTTGAGTGACTCAAACAAATAAGCAACCAGTATAGCCTGACTCATGAACAAATGAATCTAATGAACCAGTTCTTTTTAGCAAATCAAACAAGTGCAGCATGACCATTGTAGTGTGATTCTTGATCAAATTACTCTATGATCTGGCTCTTTTTGTTAATTAACAACATTACAGCGTGGGCGGTGTAGATAGATTCCCCAATAAATGACTCTTATAAAGTGGTTCTTTTTAGTGAATCACATAAATACAATGCAACCAATGTAGTCTGAATCCTGAAGTATAGCCACCTTATAGCCAGTGTAGTCTGATTCGCAATGACTCTTAAGAGCAATTCTTTTTAAAGAATCAGTGACAGTTATATCAGTCTGAGTGGTTGGTGAACACACAATTTAAGACTCACTTACTTAACAGCAAGTGGTTATATGTTGTGCTTGTTGGCTTGGGAGAAATCAATGTAATTTTAGTGTTTGTTCACATGCAAATATGTTCTATTTAGTAATTTTATTAGGTCAGTTATTAGATTGCATTTATGCATCATTGAAAATATGTAAAATAATACTTAAAAAAAAAAAAGCCATTTAAAATGGCACTTACATTTTTTTCTGATTTGTTATACCATCAGTTGAAATCTGAATGATCTCATGGCTGTTAACAGTACGGTCAAAGATATATTGTGCATCCCCAGTAATCCTGTTTGGTCAGGCTGCGAATGGAGCCTTAAGGGATTTTGCCAGTCTCATGTGGTTTGTATGTGTGTGTATGGACTAGGCCTGTGCACAGTGACAGGAGACCAGCAGGTGTGTGACTGCTGAACCTCGACTGGGAGGGTTAAAGGGTAACTGTGTGGTATTTATGTAGGGAATTTACAGCCTGGGATAGACACTCTGCTAACACACTCACTCACTCTATTAATAACCTCCTTTGCCCTGACACCCTTACTGCACCTTTCACACATATAAATGTACCCACGCTTGAATGTGTATATGTACAGACCCTCATTACTCATAAACGCTCACACACTTAGAGAAACATTAGATCTTCATTTATGCTAAGCCACTGTATCAGTGCAAAAGCAGCAGTTTTAGTAGGTAATCGGGAATGTGCATGAGGTACTAATGAGGCCCGTTGTAAAACAGAGTAGTTTTCAACAGAGTAGTCGGTCAACAGGGGCGTTCAGCATTCTCATCATGAGCAGCCAGCAGTTGAGAGCTAAGTGGAAAATTCCGCTGTTTGAGCGTGACATGCTTTCAGTATGCCTCAGCTTTTGCAAATAGACGGGAACACTGCTGTTCAATCCTGGGTGCTGGTCTCACAGAGTCCCTAACAGTTTGTGTTCTTTCCCGCAGAGTCGTCAAAGAAGAAATCTCTGATGATAACGCCAAGCTGCCCTGCTTCAATGGCAGAGTGGTGTCCTGGGTAAGTGAGACGGATGGTGCCCTCCTCTCTGTTTTGGACAGATTGTGACATTATGAAATATCAGACTATCAACCCTGCTGAAAAAAATCCCATCTTAAAACAGCCTAAGCTTATTTCTCAGGCCAGTCTGTTTGCTAGTTTTAGAGGAACATACACAGAGAATAAATTCCTGTATGAATGATTCTTATGAACCGGTTCTTTTTAGTGAATCAAGCAAATAGAATGCGAACAGTGTAGTCTGATTCCTGAACAAATGACAATTATGAACCACCTCTTTTTAGTGAAACAAACAAATGCAGCACTACCAGTGTAGTGGGATTACTGAACAAGTGACTCTTGTGAACTAGTTCTTTTTAGTGAATAAACCAATAAAGCACTAATGTAAACTGATTATTGAATGAATGTCTCAACTGGTTCGTTTTAGTGAATCAAACAAATACATCACAACGAGTTTAGTCCGATTCCTGAACGGAAGTGACCTTTTGTGAAGTAGTTATATTTTAGTGAATAAACCGATAAAGCACAACTAGCGTTGTCTGATTATTGAAGGAATGTCTCTTATGAACTATTTCCTTTTAGTGAATAAACCAAGACAGCATGACCAGTGTAGTCTGATTCTTGAATCAATGGCTCTAAAAACTATTTCTTTTTAGTGATTAAACCAATACAGTGTGACCAGTGTAGTCCGATTCCTCAGTAACTCTTATGAATCAGCTCTTTTTTGTGAATCATTCAGGCGTTGTTCAGTTGGCCAACCAGGTAAATAGATAAATACCAGCTTGGTTAGGCTGGGAGACCATCTTAAACCAGTTAAAACCAGAATTAATACACACTCCTGGTTTTATTGTAAACAGTGCATGTTGTTTATACAAATGATGTTTATGCTTATAATCTTTGATTAAAATGTTAAACTTGCTCTGCCTCTGAAACTTTCTGTTTTGTGTGATGACACCAAAGCCTTAATCATTCAACAATTACAGTATAAACCTCTTTTCAAGATCTAATCACTACCCAATGGATAAAATAAAGTCCACTCTGACATTTTTGTCGTTGAATATGTCCTGTTTCATGTCACATAACAAAAGTAAAATGGACAGCAATTTGAATTAAACTCTGTGACCTAATTTGTATGAGTAAACTTCATAAAAATAGAGGACTGTTTAAATATTTACACATGATAGTGGCAGCAAAAGCAAAACATAATAATTAATTTCATAATTGCCTCTAAAATACACATCTACACTCCTACAAGCAGGTTTTATACCCATTTTCACAACCCACGTGTTGTGTAGAGTGGATGTGAGGTGCAAAATACAGGTTAGTGGACTCCAGCGAGCCTCCAGCTGCAGAGAGCTGCACAGACATGCTGAGATACATGACATTAAGCTGTGCTGCACTAAAATATGTGCTTCACTGCCTGCTGTCCAAACACGGAGACCTTCAGTATACCATAACATGATCACTGCTTAACATAGTGCACTGGATTTCTGCCTTACTTCAAGGTTTTATCATTGGTTTGTGCAGATAATGAACAACAGTGTTTATAAGGTTATATCCTCAGGTATCCTCATCTACTGCCCATTATTTGGATCATGAAAGCACTTTACCACATCATAAGGCTCCTTTTTTTGTCTCTGATAGAACGAGGTGGAGTCGTTGGACTGCTCATAGAAATATTTGCTATTCTATTGCATGAAATTTAACTGGACCAATCTGATTTTTTGTGTGTGATTTGAGCAAAGTATTGTGGTCATATTTTATTGCTGATTTGAAATATGTTGAAATGGCCGCCCAGGGCCTTTATTGAGAAGCCTGCCAAGTGAACTGACTTGCCTTAAAGGGTCCATGTTTCACACTCCTGTCTTCTCAAACAAATGCACTCTCTTCTCTTCCTACTGCTGGTCTACTTATTTATGCAGGGCTAGTAGTTAGTCTGGAGAGTTTCTTCCTGAAGCCTTTGTGGGTAATTGTATGTGTGTGTGTGTGTGTTTGGCTGTAGTTGGTGTTGGCTGAAGGCACACACTTGGATGGGGGATCTCAGTGCACAGAGAGCCACAAAGAGCTGCCACCACCCTTGGAGCGAACTGGAGGGATTGGCGATTCCAGACCCCCCTCTTTCCAGTGAGTAATGCCATGCAAGTAATTTGTCTGACATTTATTACTCACTTTTTAGGCCCGTAGTAAACCAGTGAAGGCAGTGAAGGACACTTATCCCATTATAACTGGATGTATGACAAATAAAGATAATGTAATGTATAAATTGAAGTCAGAGGGTCAAGTTCTTCATGTTGTTTTCATGTATTTTATAAAACCCTTTGAATATGCATGAGACCCATGTACACATCTTAAAAGTTTTCAAACATACACTATCGTTCAAAAGTGTGGGGTCAGTATGATTAATACAACGTCTCCAAGCAACATCTCCAAGATGCTTCAAGAAACCTACCTTCAAAGCTATAAAACTATTTGCAAGTGCACCTAGGACAAAAGCTGCTTTAAATGCAAAGGATAGTCATACCAAATGTTTTTTATTTTATTTAGTTAATAGAAGTTAATTGATAAAGAAAATCTATTTATGACATTATTTTTGACAGAATCCTCATTGACAGCATTTTTGTGTGTCTAAAGTGCCTAAAACTTTTCACAGTACTGTAGCTTTGCAGGTAGGATTCTTGAAGCATTTTGGAGACGTTGCCACAGTTCTTCTGGATTTAGTCTGTCTCAGTTTGTTCTGTTTCTTCATGACATTCCAGACAGACTGGATGATGGTGAGATCAGATCTCTGTGTGGAGCACTGGCTGTTGTCAGACTCCTTGTGCAAACAAAAATCTCACTGGATTATTACAATTAATGGCAAAATGAATGTTTGGAAATGTAAACTGCTATATGCTACTGACACACTACAGCAAAAGATAGAAATAACTGACTTAAAACCAATTTTTAGCTGGTGAAAATACTAGTGTTCTAATAATTTTGGCCACCACTGTATATATATATATCATCTTTATTTGTCCATAAGAGAGCAACATAAGAGACTTGTCCTCTCCACATGAGAAAAACATTTTAAGAAATCTTAGCAACTCCAAACTTTTGAACTGTAGTTTTTTCTTTCAAGGTAAACAATTTTTTGAAGTCAAATATAATGAATTATGAATATCACTCTGTTTTCAGCCTTTTAATTGGGTCATTTTATTGCACCTTTTAAGTCATTGTATGAGTTGCATGTATGCATTACATATGCATATGCATTGGGTTTTTGAATAACCAGACAAATACATCTGCAGATGTCTGCATGAATTCATAGAACACACACACACACACACACACACACACACACACAAGCATTACAAAACCACTGATTTGATTTGATTTGTTCTGAGTTCCTGACCACAGTCACAGCAGTAGCAGATGTCTGTTATCCAGCTGGAGGGAAAATATCATTCTTGTCCTTCCGGGAGCCACATGTGTGAATCACAGTCCAATTCAAGCGCCTGTCTCTTGAGCTGCATTCTAATAGAACACATGTTTGCCTCACAAAGTTCAATGTGTTTGTTTGATTTGCCAGTATTCATGTGGTTAGGTCTTTAACCAGTCATGTAGCAATGCCTTCCTCCACTCATACACAGCTGCCCATATAATAATTCATATTCTGGGGCAAATACCAGTTATAGCTTTCGTAACATCAATATTTGTTTTAGTGATAGTCATGTTGGATTCATGAACAAATCTTTCTTGCACCAATTTGTTATAATTATTTTATTAAATCAACTCGCTGTTTCTTTATATCTCATTTTGTGTGTGTATATATATATATAAACACAAAAAGAGATCTCCATTTGCTACAAACCATTTGCTACAAACACAATATTTATACCATTTATTAGTGAAAATAAACCCATGAACTGCAGCTTTACTGCAAGAACAAAAGGCTAAAAAAACACTTTCACATTGTAAAGAAGGCTTTGAGAGTTGTGCGCTGCTGCATATCTGGTTATGTTGTGCCTCTACCGCAAACACACAGATTAAATATTCTCTTTGTTCATATTGAAGATGTTGTAGGCTAAATTTAGATCAATGAGCTTCAGGGATATTTTACAACAGCCTCTCTTTGTGCATCTGTTGCACCTGTTCACTTTTGTGAAAATCCTGCGATTTCGTTATCTAATATTTGACTTTCTGACTTTTTTTGTTGTAACCTTCTCACCTCACCAAAGAATTCTCACCACTTGTTTTCTATAGTGTCTAGTGCCATCTAGTGCCAGAACATGTGAAGGTGAACCACAGACTGCTTCCTTTCTCTCGTCAATCCTTTTCCCCAGTGTCTCTCCAACAGACTAACAGCCAATTTTGCATGAAATTAATATGAACATTTCTCCGTCAAGAAATCTCCCTCATTTCCATTATAAAAGCTTCACTGTAAGTATTAGTAAGTAACCAAATGTTATCCTCTGCCTGCTATCTTTGTGCTGTGCATTATTTATTGGTCCTCCTGAATACATTTGGTAGGGTGAGGGGAGTATGTTTTCGGTTGTCCCTTGAGCAGCTAATCCGGATTAGTGGACATTAAAAGCACCCGTCTCTGTTGCCCTGCGGGCTCTGCAGGGTGACACAGCTGCCTCGGTCTCCCCCAGGACTGAGCCATCCGTCTGCCTGCTGCCCCCTGTAAATACAACATATACACACAGAGTACAAGATATGTGCATTAAATGCATCAGTTGGTATTTAATACCATTGTATGATCAAATGTATTTTATGGTGATTTCAGAATTTTGTTCATTTTGGGAAGTTATTTGTAAGCCATTGGAAATCAGGCAAAATTATATTTTAATTGCTTAATCGGTTGGTTTTTTTTTTTTTACTTTGCATTTGAAATCAGAAACAAAACAAATAGTGATTTCTCTCATTTTAAAATTCCACAAGAATTAGTATTTTGCTGTCTTAATTATGCATGATTATATAAAGGCATCTTTAAACAGCTGAGTTAAGACTGCTCAGTGCTTGCTCAAGATTCAGTGTAAAAACACAAATCCAGACTAAATTATGCCTGTTCTTTGTTCAGTTTTAATTGCTGGGTAAATTGCCGTGTCTAAGCACCATTAAACAGTATAGACCTAAATGGCACTACAGAAGCACCTCTGTGCCACCTTTGGCATTAGAAGCTTTTTATTATTTTCATTTAGCTTTGTTTCTCCCTCCAGTTTGGTCTCAACACAGACCTGTGTCCCAGAATTCTGTCTTAACTGTTGAGATCCACTGATTTAATGCATGGATACTGGTGTATTAATTGATGTACTTTTGGTTAATTATCACCATACTGCTGAAGTAACAGGCTCTATCCAGCAGAGAGAGACATTATCACACTGCTTTGTGTTTGAGCTAATTTTGCTTGAGGGGTGGGACTTTCCTTTTTGGTATGTGGATGCAAATAAACTTTAGGAAGATACAATTTTCTGGCTTGAAATCATTCAAGCATTATCTGTTTGTTTTGTTTAAGATATTTTCCCCTAAATAGTATCCTAACATTACAAAGGTTTTTCAACTTTCTTATCCATGAGCAGGTTTAAATATTTTTGCAGAGCTCACTGGATATACACAAGCCTTATAACATAACTATATATCTTTATGGTATATGTTCTCTTTGGGCTAATATATTATAAAAACATTTTAAATACAGAGAAAAATTGCAAAACTTAAACCTAAGGATTTATTCATTCTTGTGAACACATGTCAGTTGTTATACACTGCTTTCAAATGAAATTATGACTTAAATGGATGAATCTATATCTGTGTAAATTTATTTTCTGGAAAAACCCTTGAAGGGATATGACAGAAAAAATAAAATAAAAATAATCACTTAGAAGCAGAGAATTTGTAAGCACTATTTGCATTGTTATAGTGGTCAGTTTATTAAAAGAGTTATGCAAAACGGGTAACGGTAATAATATGCAAATAAAATCTCTACTAAATGTGTACTGCCTATTTTCTGTAGGAAGTAATGGTGTGGCAGTCATTTATATTTATATGTATTTATGCTTTCATCCAAAGTGACTTGGATGAAAACTGAACCAATGATCCTGTTTGCGGGTTTTTATTCTAAAATACATACATACTTTCTCAGTCTCAGAGTCATTATGCTATCTGTTTTTTTTTTCTTCCAGAGGACCTCATGTGTTATCATGTGTGAGCATCTTTGCATGTGTCACAGCGAGCTGTTCTCACCAACCTCATGTTTCTTTTCTGCCCTGAGTATTCTAACCACTCTGCTAGAATAACTAGCCTTTGGCATATCCGCGTACACTTATTCATTCCCACACTGCATCGCGGCCCCATTTACCCCCAACCTGCTCTTCTGGGCCCCAACCACAGCCCTGCAGGATTTGAAACTCCTGGGCTGCAGTTCATCTCAGCTGGTCCTAAACACTTTTTACCATAATTCTCAGCTTTCAATAACTAGTGACAGCTGCTGAAAATGCTCGACTGTAAATCATATACTCCTAAACAATGAAATATCTGTTGGCGATGAAATTGAATGTTGGTAATCATAATTTCAGAAGGTTTCCCAGAACAATTTCTCTGCTTTTGTGGCCAAGTGTATTATGACTCAGCATAATAGAGATGGTTTCGAGACTATATAATAAAGACCTCTCTTTTTGTGTGTGTGTATGTGTGTACTAGTGCCAATGCAGTGAGCAGTCGGGATGGATTGGACACAGAGACAGGGACGGAGTCTCTCCAGAGCCAGCGGAGAGAGCGGGAGAGGGAGCGAGCTCACAGGAGGGCACGAGAAAGTGAGTGACTTTGAACAATACTCAGCAAAACAGACGTGTTCTCACACTATACACACATCACATATCATGTGCCAGGGATCAGGAAACATATGATACATATGACATTACTTGTAAAGAGAGTTCTTACCCCAGGTGTTTCCCTCATGAGTGTCTGGCAGAAGAATGAAATATTCCAAACTCAGACATGTGAGACAAAAAGAAAACCCCCCCAGCTTTTTAGTTGGTAAGTTGTTTTAGGACAGCTACTGCTAAGGTAACAATATTTATAGGTGGGCCATTACAAAACATGTTTCTATTTGTTTTGTAAGGTGAGTTTAATAGGGCAAATTAAAAAAAAAATTAATGAAATAGTTCTATGAAATTATGTTTTTAACAAAACATAAGATAAATATATTTAAAAAAGTGATTAGCTTCCTAACACTTTCCTAAAAGGGTGGTGAAATTTTGTTTTCTTTATGGAGATAATTAAATCATTAATTTACAAGGGAAAAGTATGGTAACAGGGTCGACATATAACCTGACACATAACCCTTTTCAGAAGAAAGAGATTGCATGGAAAATCTACATTTTTGTTAATACAGAGATGAATCAGAAGTGGGGACAGGCTAAAAACAGCATCATGACATTAAAAAACACCAACAAATAAATGTATTTTTTATATTTAAAAAATATTATATATTTAATGTAGAGTGAGTTCTGTATTTATTTATTTTTTCACATCTACACCACCGTTAAAAAATGTAAAATGTTTTTGAAGTATCTTATGCTCATCAAGGCTGCATTTATTTGAAAATACAGTAAAAAAAAATGATATTATGAAACTTTTTATTATTATTAAATAAATGAGCTGAAATAATGTTCAGCATCATTATGCCAGTCTTCAGTGTCACATGACACTTCAGAAATTATTGTTTTGATGGTTTGGTGCTCAAGAAATATTTCTTATTTTCAGTGTTAAAAACAGACATTTTGTGATGTGATTTGTAATATGATACATTTTTTTCAGAATTCTTTGAATAAATAGTTCAAAAGAACAACATTTATTTGAAATAGAAATCTAGTGTAACATTTTATGTCTTTACTGTCCCTTTTGATGAGTTTAATGATTCCTTGCTGAGTAAGATCTTGTTCTTAAGTAAATAAATAATGACATAATTTTCCTCTAATACTCCTCTAACGTCATCGCTTCAACTTAAACACTTTCAAAGCTCTAAAATTTGTTACAGGGTGTTGCAGGATGTAGTTGATTTTTTCCCAGCATGTCTCCTTTCTGTGTTTGTTTGCTGGAAGTTTGCTTGTTTTAAACCAGTACAGAAAGTTTATTTTTGTTGGTGTACATGCTGACTTGAGCTCTGGGTAAAGATAAAAGCTTCCTTTTGCACGGAAAAATATTCTGTCAACAGCAAAGAATGTTCTTGGCTCCTTATAGGTACTTTTGCCTGCAATGAGAAAAGATTAAAGGTATGTGTGTTGTCCATAGATTTTAAGGTGATTGAAAATGTCCCAGCTACGTCTAGAATGTCTACATTGCTGAACCTGATTATCATAGTTGATTTCCTCAGCCTCTTACTGTATAGAAAAGTACAGGATTGCTTCCTTCTCATACTATCTGATGTATTTGTGGAAGCCCCGCTGTTTCTCCAGTTCTGTCCACTGGAATCATTTCATGCTCTTCCTCTCTATTTCTCCTGCTGTTTGCACCTCATTAGTGCCAAGTGCATTAATTAGTGCAGCTTCATTAGCAGCGACACCGTCAGACACAAGAGACAGATGGAGGTGTTTGTGTGTGTGTGTGCTTGCTGAAGATACTGATGATTAATGGATATTTGTTGAACCTCTGTGTTTCCGACTGTCTGTTAGAGACATCAGACCCCATGGAGTGTTTTTGTAGTGTCAGTACTTTCAGTTTGTTGCTCCCCAACACTTGATGGTTTAATGGTTGTGATCCAAACTCTACTTGGGTTTTTTGAGTCTGTCTTTGAAGTAAAGCATCTATTCGCTATTAGCATGTGTATGTCTGGAGCAGTCATGTAGCTGTGCGCTGTGTCTCTGGAGGTTTTGGATGTAGAGCGTGTGAGAAATGTGTCAGGTCAGCTCCCCTTTTCTTCTCCAGAAATAGTCATGCATAGTAGAGCTGTTAAACCCAGAAAGTTATCATGATAGATTCTGAAGATTAATGTTTTAAAATATACATTAATAACACACACATGCATGTATCTGATACTGAAGACTGGAGTAATGATGCTGAAAATTCAGCTTTACAATCACAGGAATTACATCTCAAAAATACATTTAAAAAAACTGTTATTTTAGAAAACAGTTATTTTAAATTGTAGTAATATTTTATACTTTTTACAATATTTTTGATCAAATAGATACAGCCTAGGTGAGCTTAAAAATACATGTATATGTGTAGATTTTTTATTTTATGAGAATTTAGTGTTTTGTTGTGTTTATTTTTATTTTATCTTGTCAGAATTTTATCTGTATATATATATATATATATATATATATATATGTATATATATATATAATTGTTAGTATTATTATTTGATATGTACAAATGCACACATTCCTTTCTCTGATAATGACAAATCTAATTATTTTTCACTATTGATTCGTTTTTAGTTTAATTTGTAATAAAGTTTTATTTAGCTCTTAGTTTAGAAAAGCAGATTCACATTTTCATTACAAAAGCAACAAAAGCAAAATTCAGATGGCTTTTGCACTCACTTTCTGTCAATCCTGCAGAGTCAGAGGGTGATTTGTCAAGGTTGTCCCAGTGCTGACCTCTGCTGGGTGTGACTGGATGAAAAATATGTGTTTGCTTATTAAGGACAGGTGTGTGCCCTAGGGGCAGAAGGAGTGAGAGAGGAGATCTCTTTTCTAGCCTCAGGCACTTATCTGTTAACCATGCTGAGCCACCGATATTCAGTTTCCATTTTGCTGTTTGGTGTACATGTAGGTGTTGATTTGTTTTGGGTTTGTCTCGTCTTTAGGTTAAGCAAGATTTCGTGAATTCATCGTTGTGTGGTGTTTTGCTGTCATCGTGAATGCACAACAAAACGACAGTTTTTCTTTGTGCACAGCTTTACCGTTAAAGTCATCAGTTATCAGTGGCAGCAGTGCCCAGAGGCTTATATGTGAGTAGCGTAGACTGCACCCTCGCTCAGGGCTTGTTCATTGTCTTACACACTCCTGTGCCGTCAAAGTGGAAACTGATGCGAGGACATATTTGATAGACAGTTGAGTTCCCGCGTGAAGGAGGTTACATTTCATTGAGCCCTTGAAATGTTGCAAGCTAATGAGAGGTGCAGCACTGTAATGAAAACTGTGCAGCAGCAGAGGTAAGACAAATGCATCTCTCTGATAACAAGGGTATTTTAAGTTTAAGATAAATTGCATGATTTTATCATGAATGATAGGATTTCTTTTTACTTTTTGTACACCACCCCGTATAATTAATTTTAACTAGTGTTGTATTCAGAGAAAAAAAATTAGTTGTGTTGTTAAAATCTCTATGTTGTATGTTGATACAAATACAGTTTTTATGCATAGTTGGAATGAATTACTGATAAAGTAAAATACATTCAGTAAAGTTATAGATATAGATTGTAATATTGTTGCTGTGCAACAAATATATATAAATATAAACTTTATATATTTTATATTTTTATATATACGTTTTGCAATATAAAGCTTAAATAATAAATATAATGAATATAAGATTATTTCAGCTCATACACTTATTATTATTATTATTATTATTATTATTATTATTTCAAAATTAAATAAAAATTTTCTAAATTAAATGGTAATCATAAGCTATATATTTATAATATACTAGCCTATATAATGTTACATCTGTAAAATAATGGATGTCAAATCCTGTGTCTATAAGTATATTCTACTTACCATATAAAAATTTACTTAAGATTTATTATAATCTCTTGATCAGTAGTATTATTCAGTAGTGAATTAACTGTACTAGGAAACATTAGAAATAGTTCAGCAAATGCAAAAGGGTTTAGGCCTTTTATAAAAAAGCATTTTAGTCTTTTTATAGCCTGTTTTGATTTTAGTATGAATATATTCTTCACTTACATTAATATTGCGCTTCACAGGCATAAGGTCTTCTCCTGAAGTCAGATGTTGAAGGAACATTTCCAGAGATTTGTTTTGGTGCCCATATCTTAAGCGAATTCATCTTCATCTTCTGTTATCTCTCTTTCCTGATGTCTAACGCATACTAAAGTGAGCCTAAAGGGACTCTGGAGAGGCTATAAATGCATTACCAACCTGTGGACCATCCTTTCTGAAAAAAGAGGGCTACTGATAGGCTGCAGGCGTGCAGCTCATCTCGCCGCAGGCCTGTGCTTGTACCCTTGATCGTTGGGGTGATACCGTTGTCCTGTGAACTCACACATGGCATGGAACGATAGAGCTTCCTCTGTGTGTGAAGAGTTAAATATGGTTGGATAAAATAGCTGTGACTGATTTGTGCATATGAGTGGCTATGTGGAAGGTAATGGTCTGAAATGGGCACTCCTGCAGTACTGGAATGTTTCGGTCGCTCTCGGGGTCCACAGCGCTCTTATCGTTTGGTCAGACCGTTTCAGCGCATCCGATGCCACCCAGAGACACAGCTTCGTCCTTGTCTCTGTATGTATACCCCAGCATGCTTTTTGACTGATGTGATGGTTTCTAGAAGCGAATAACTTCATAAACCTTCAGTTCTTCAGCTTAAAGCCCATTTGTGTATTATGACTGCACACTTTCATCCATAGATTGTTTGGAACTTTTAAATGGACCAGGGTTCAATTCCTTTTAAACAAAGACTGTCCTTATAAGTTCATTATCAAGAAAACACTTTACTGTTTATCAAATTTGTCATTCAGTGCTATTATGCCTTTCCCAGAATTATTTACTGTATTCTGTCTTTGAAGTGTTGTTTTTCCTCAGCTTTTAAACAATGGCTTTTTTGTTTTGTCTCAGTCCCTCGTGTGAACGGTCACTCGAAATCAGAGCGGGCGAATCGTGACTCAGCTGTTGGGTATGACAGTGCATCAGTGATGAGCAGTGAGCTGGAATCCAGCTCTTTTATCGACAGTGAGGAGGATGAGGATGCCAGCAGGTCAGACATTACTCAATGTTTCATTTCCCTGTAACACATAAATGTACATTTGTTTGGCTGAGAGTGCAGGATTCATTTCCTTTTCAATCAATGACTGTACTAATTTGCACACTGACATGAATTGACAACTTGAATTGACCTCAAAACTGAACTCATATTGGAGATCATGTTTGACCACTAAAATAGAGTTATATAGTTTCATAACAACATACTGCTTTATTAGCGTAGCATTGATCTCTGCTGTGACCTCTCATTTTTTCTGAAGCCACAGACTTAGCAGTTCAACCGAGCAGAGCTCTTCATCACAACTCATGCGTAGACACAAACGCCGACGACGGAGGCAGAAAGTCACCAAAATGGACAGGGTGAGAATGTGGAGGAAAAAGTACACGTCTCTACACGTTTGTGTTTGATCTGTACTAATCTTTTATATGTTCTTTTGACAGTCCTCGTCCTTCAGTAGTATTACAGACTCCACAATGAGCCTCAACATTATCACTGTCACTCTCAATATGGGTAAGAACTTATTCACTACTAGATCACCCCGTTCTTTTTCCCATCATCCATCCCTTGCCTCCTCCCTCTTATCTCTTATCTTTCAACTGCACCTGCTTAATAAACCGAACCTCCCGTATTTCAAGGTCTAGTGTGCACAGTGTGGTCTAAATATAGATGAACACGGCATTGGAAGTTCACAGCCTTATCTCTCTTTCTCACAGAAAAATACAACTTCTTGGGTATCAGTATAGTGGGTCAGAGTAATGACAGAGGAGACGGAGGCATCTATATTGGCTCTATTATGAAAGGTGGAGCGGTGGCGGCTGACGGCAGGATTGAGCCTGGAGACATGCTGTTACAGGTGAAATGATCAGCAGTCTGAAACCACTTTCAAGAGGGACCTAGACACTGGTCTAATGCACTTTTAGGAAGATTAAAAATGATAAAATGTGCTTCCTAATAATTGCCAGTATCCACAATGTTACTTGAAGGGGAATTCTGTCATGATTTACTCACCCTCATGTCATTCTATTAGGTAAATACCACTTCAATTTTAACACCAGGAAAATCATTTTATATATATCCTCAATGTCATTGCGACATTGTAAGTGAAAATTATCTATTCAATTTGACAATGATTCCTTGAACAGAACTGAAACTGGCCTGTTATTGTAAGTCTCTTCTCTTTTTAGTTTCTAAATGCACTTGTGGAATTGTCAAGGTTTGGGTCACCTCCCTGTGTTGTTGACTTATTGTGCTCCGCTCCCTTTCCTTCCTGCTATATGACCTTTTGATGTCATTGACCACAAAGGACAGAGTGGTGCTTTCAAGTCTTTTGTCATTTATTTACATAACAAAGGGGTTTTCCTCACCCTGGTGATCTGATTTAGAAACCATAATGGTTAGATGACCCTGTGCTATTAGGTGAATTTTGCAAAATGATGTCCAAGTGACCATAAAACATGCAGTAAAAAACCTTAAAAAACCTTAGTCATTATTTACTCACCAATTTGTTCCAAACTCATTTGAATTCATTTCTATTGTTATACATAAAAAGAGATAACCTGTTCATCCTTTTTTATGCAATTACAATGAATTTGTAGTAAAAATGCACTATAAAAAAGTCCATATTACCTAATTCTCTATTTTATATAATAGCTTTATGTGAGGAACAAGTTGACTTACATTTTGGTCTGTTTGTCATACAAAGCTATCAGACTATCAGCAACTATATTTATAATACTTTTATGGAGCGTCTTAATTACACCTAGTTTCCATTCACCTTTGTTTTATTGAAAAGAGTGGCCAGGATTCTCTTCATTCACCTTTTATGTTCCATAGAAGAAACTAACTCGTATGAGTTTTGTAGTCATTTTTTTTATTTATAATAATTTTATTATTATTTTATTTATTAAATGTATTATTTTATTAATAATGATTAATTTATATTTTTACTATTTAAAGTCAGTAAATAATAATAAAAAAATTTACATTTTTTTTTAGGTGTACTGTTCTTTAAATAAATTCCTCAAATAAGAAAATATATATATTTTTATATATTAAAAACTTGTAGTGGAGGAGCATCTACAAATAATACAATAACAGTTCATTATAATTCCATATTGACTCTGCACAGTAGTTGCATTTAAACACATAGGGACTATTGTTGAGAAATTTTAAAGCAATTTTCAAGTAAAAATTCCCAAAAACATTCTGAAGTAATGCATCAAATAATGGGAGGTTTAATTTCCTCAGGTCAATGACGTGAACTTTGAGAACATGAGTAATGATGATGCTGTCAGGATTCTACGGGAGATTGTCTCCAAACCTGGGTGAGATTGGATGTTACACCTCAGTTGATTGATACATTTTCAGTGAATCTGAATGCTCTCTTTAACACGGTTTCGTGTTTCATTTGTCCTCTACAGGCCGATAAGCCTAACAGTGGCGAAATGTTGGGACCCATCTCCTAGAAGCTACTTCACCATCCCTAGAGGTACCTAGTGCCTGCCATTATAGCAGCTAAATTATAGACATGAAGACCCATGCTGCATTCATCCAGTTCATTTTTTGGATCAGTTTTATTGGATTGTACTTAAATTATGCTGTCTGTCTGTCCTCAGCCGAGCCGGTGAGACCCATCGACCCTGCTGCCTGGATCTCACACACTACTGCACTTTCAGGGCCATTCCCCCATTATGGTATGATCAAAGTCACTGTCCTAGAGATCATCTGTTAATAGAATGGCAGATTTATGATGCTCAACACTGTCATTTCGCTCTCATTTCACAGAGTTTGATGACCTCCCCCTTTCAGTGTCAAAAACAGACATGGCAACTATAGTAAAAGTTATGCAGCTACCAGATTCAGGCTTGGAGATTAGAGACCGAATGTGGTTAAAGATCACTATAGCCAACGCTGTCATCGGTTTGTGCCTTTCTTTGCTGTGGTTTGAATTTGTTGGGTGGGAGATACTTTCCTTAGCATCTAGTTTTTGGTAGATGTTTTGTATAATCAATGTAATCTGTGTTATTTTTCTCATTTGCTCAATCTCTGTGTTCCAGGGGCTGATGTTGTCGACTGGTTGTTCTCACGGGTGGAGGGCTTCAAGGACCGTCGGGATGCTAGAAAATACGCCAGCAGTTTGTTGAAACACGGCTACCTGAGACACACAGTCAATAAAATCACCTTCTCGGAGCAGTGCTACTACACCTTTGGAGACCTGTGCCAAAGTACAGTGAACACACACTTGAGTTGATAAAGATTCTCTTATTAACTTTTATATCACCAAGGCTACATTTATTTGATCAAAAACATAGCAATATTGTGAAATATTATTAGAATTAAAATAACTGTGTTCAGTTTAATGTATTTTGAAATGTCATTTATTCATGTGATGGCAAAGCTGAATTTTCAACAGCCATTACTCCAGTTTTTAGTGTTGCATGTTCCTTTAGAAATCATTCTGATATGCTGAATTTGTGCTTAAGAAACATTTCTGGTTATTGTCAGTATTAAAAACCCCGATTGTGTCTTTACTATCACTTTTGATCAATTTAATGTATCTTAGCTGAATAAGAGTGTTCATTTCTGTCAAAAAAAAAAAAGAAAGAAAAGAAATGACCAACCCCACCAACTTATTAACACTAGTGTACCTTTAGTATATTAAGATAAAATCTAGCTTAAAGGTTAAAATCAAAGATTTGGTGCTTAGAGTCATAAACCGTCATTAATAATACTACAATTAAATAAAGATAATTGTAATATTGAAATTCTTCTGTTTTCAGATATGGCTTCTCTCAATCTGAACGAGGGATCTAGTGGTGGGGGCTCTGACCAGGATGGTCTCGCTCCACTTCCTCCACCAGGAACCAACCCCTGGCCCCTCGGCGGTCAGCCCTACCCTTACCCAGGTTACCCCGCTCCTCCACCGGGCTTCCCTCCTGGATACTCGGACCCTTGCCACAGTTTTCACAGTGGCAGTGCAGGCAGCCAACAGAGCGAAGGTGGGTGTTGTTTGTGTGTAAGACAGCGCAATAAATGATGCACTTATGGATAAAAGGGAAAACCCCTTTCAACGCTCTTCCCCGCACACAATCCCGTGAGCTTCCTGTGTGACTTTTTCTTTCGGTTTCAGGTGTGCCTAATGATGTTTAGTAACAACTATTACGTTAGTAACTGCTCAGATGTATTGTAAATGGAATTTACTACAGTAAAATGGAAACCGTCAGTGGGTTTGTTGTAAATCTGCATGTGGGGTGATTAGGTACAATACTACGATATATTCATGCAGATTGAGTTTTGCTTTCAGTACCTGAATGAACATGGCACCCAGCCAGAATGACATCATTGACACAAGACTAGTAAATCATGTGAACATATTTGCATGATTAGACCACTTTTCAGTTTGTCCATTTATTCAGAAAGTATTTCAAATATTAAGTTTTAAAAATCAACCATTTTTTCATATTAGCAGTTGATACTCATGTAAATCAAATACATAGTAATTAATTAGAAATAAACAAAGGCTGATGTTACATTCATAACACCATTGCTGGACATGAAAATGATCTATAATGTGAATGATTATAATTGATGTGTAATTTAATTCAAGGTACTAGACATATTATAAATTAAAGATTTAGGACAGACTTTAAATTTGACACCTGACTATATGTAACCCAACAGCATGCATGACAAAGTTTTGACAAATACATTTTAATAAACATTAAACCCTAAAGATATACTACACAAACAGGAAAAATTCTGATGTTTTTGTATTATTGCTTCTAAATTGCCCAAAACAATACAAAAATATTTAAAATGATTAATAATAATTTGATTTATTGTAAATAAAATAGCATAATATATAATACATGAATAATAAAGAGTAATCATAATCATAAAATAGCATTAATGACTTTTTCTGTAACGTTCTCAAAACATTTTTAAAATATCTTTTAAAATAAAGTTTTTTAATAAAAATCTTTTATTTATATAAGCATTAGTGCTGTCAAACGATTAATCGCATCCAAAATAAAAGTTTTTGTTTGCATAATATATGTGTGTACTGTATATTTATTTTGAAAATATTTACATGTGTATATACATTTATATTCTTATATTTTATATTAATATATAAACATAACATATTTGTCTTAAATATATATATGCATGTGTTTGTATTTATATATACATAATAAATATACACAGTATACACACATATTATGTAAGAAAAACTTTTATTTTGGATGCAATTAATCGCGATTAATCATTTGACAGTACTAATCAGTATATATATTTTTATATTTTGTTTATATATTAAACTATATATGTGAGAACTTATTTTTATCTTTATCATTGTTACATTTATTGAGTGTTACAATTATTCTTTCTTTAAATTAAATGACTTTATTTATTGAATTAAAAAAAGTAAATAATTAAATCTGGTTTAACAGTAAGACTAAATCAAGATCTCAAATGCCAACTATTTTTTTTTCTTCAATTATTCCATTTCCAGAGCATCATCATTGTCGCTGTATTCACTTGGATATTCCATATATGTGGTATGGCCAGACTTTTAAATCATTTACACTGCTTATGCCACCCTTTGCATAAATGTGCATGGTGGAGTTAGTACAGAGTTGGGAATGTGAATCAGTAATAATGCAAAGGTCATTGATCATAATGACTTTTTTAACACCAATCCAACGTACTCGAGTTTGGTCGCTTCGGGAAGCATAACATATGGTGGCATCACAGAAACTGGGGTGCAGGGTTTTTTTTTTTAAGAGCTTGTTGTTATATTCGGTGTGGGAGTGTTAGATGGAAGATCTGGTTGGGCAACATGTCGTAATTCTGATATTCCCTCTGTTTTTGCTGGCCGTCTATAGACTGATGGAATTTTCTTCTATTCACGGGGTATCTGGTAAGATTAGCACTCTCATTTAAACGTCCTCCCGCCCCACCTTTTCTCCTTGACATCTTTTTATTCCAGTGGTTTGTCATCATATGGCATATGAATCATTGGGGTGGCCATTGTGACTCCCCAGCTGTGTTGCTTGTTTGTGTTTCTTGTGTGGGCATGTGCAGTTTTACCCTCATTGTGCATGAGAATCTGGCTGATTCTCATCCTTTGAAAAGTTATGCAATACACTTACTCTTTTTGCCAGTCTGAATCAACTAGGAAAAGCTAAAGTGAATATTTCCATGATACTGTAGGATGCGAGTTAAAGCTTATTGCATTCCCAAGAACTGTATTATTGCAAAAATTTAGGACATCCATGTCATTTTGACCTACCCTCAATGCTGACATTGGTTAAAACACATAACCACCACAAAATGTTCATATTTGTACCATATCGTTTCTGTTGATGTATTGATGTTAATTACTCTCATGGTATTGCTGACCTTCGCGCTGTGTCCTAACCAGGTGCAACATTACAGCCAATCAGAGCGCAGATGAAGAGCGTAAAACTAAACATGTACTTTCCATGATTTTTCTCCAGACAGCTTTTTATGGTGTTTCTTGTCAGAATTGGGGAATTTGTTTTGGTTGTTTTTAGTATTACATACTGAATATTTGTTAATATTTTGGACATTTTTGTGTTTTATTTTAAGGAGACTGTTACAGTAGAGCGCAAAAATGTTGCTGCACAACATGAGGGATTTGTTAGATTTTTGTCAGCTTCCACAATCATTCTGTCTGTATATTTCTGATGTTTAGTATAGGCCTACACTACCATTCTAAAGTTAGGGTTTGGTTAAGATTTTTCAACATTTTTGAAAAGTCTCTAACGCTCACCAAGGCTGCAATTGTTTTTCAAAAACACAGTCAAAATAGTGTGAAATATCACAATTAAAATGAACTGTTTTCTCTTTTTAATATATTTTGAAATTTAATTTATTCCTGTGATGACAAAGTTGAATTTTTAGCCATTAATCCAATCTTCAGTGTCACATGATCCATCAGAAATCATTCTAATATGCTGATTTGGTCAGTGCTGTCAAACAATTAATCGCGATTAATCGCATCCAAAATAAAAGTTTTCGTTTATATAATATGTGTGTACTGTGTATATATATATATAATACACACTCATACAGTATATATTTTGAGAATATTTACATGTATTTACATGTATATATTTATATTTATATAATTTATTATATAATTATATTTAATATACAAACATTTTCAACATATTTTCAAACATATATACATATTTTTCTAAAATATAATCAACATGCATGTGTGTATACGTAATATACATAATTATACACAGTACACACACATATATTATGTAAACAAAAACTTTTATTTTGGATGCGATTAATGCCGATTAATCGTTTGACAGCACTGATTTCTTCTTATCAAAGTTGAAAACTGCCAACCTTGATACATTTATTTTTCACGATTCATTGATAAATAGAAAGTTCATAAGAACAGGATTTATTTTAAGCATTTTTAAAACAATGTAAAAGTCATTTTTGATCAATTTAATGCATCATTGCTGAATAAAGGTACTCATTTGACCTTAAACGTTTGAAACATAGTGTAAATGAGAAGCTGAACTTTTATCCAATGATATTTTGCGTGGGTTGACACTACAGAAATATAAATCAAGCTACTAACCAAATGTAGATGTGCTTGTCACGGCTGTAATTCGAAATTCAGATAAAATTGAAAAAATGGCTGTCATTGCTTGTCGAGTCTGGTTAGCATGTGGTTTTGTGAGGGGAAAATACTACTTTTGTCCAAATACATTCATCTCTCACCACAGGTAGCAGAAGCAGTGGCTCCAACCCCAGTGCTGGGAAAGGCTGGAGACCCTCCCCTCGAGAGAAGGACCATAAGGCACCGTGCTGTGGGGGCAACGAATCAGAAATGGGAGCGTGGGTTGTAAGGAGGGGTGAGAGAGCACCCAGTCAACTGAGTCATCAAAGCCACAGCCGCTCTGCTGCCAGTCAGGCCCACTCCAGCCACAGTTACACTCACTCTGGGTACAGCCACGGCCAGTGTCACAGCATCTCGCAGCATAGCCACAACTTCACCTACAGCCATGCCCCTTTCATTCAGCCCAATCATCTGTCCTGTGCCCACAGTGAGAGAAGTCACGGCTCTTCTTACGGCCCGCCGGGTCTGCCCCCTCCGTACTGCCTCGCGCACCTCGCCCCCAAAGCGGCAGCAAGCAACAGTCCACCTGGGGCTCCCCCCGTCCGGGAGCTAGAAAACGTCCCCCCAGAACTCACCGCTAGTCGGCAGTCATTTCAACATGCTATGGGCAATCCTTGTGAATTTTTTGTTGATATTATGTGACAGGAGAGTGCCTTCAACCCTTTCAGAGCACAAGGCCTACTTCCCGCAGTTTGCTTCATGAATTTTTGCTACTGACGATCCCTGCACTGAGAATGTACAAACTGACAGCGCTATTTAAAGCATTTAAAGGGACAGTTCACCCAATAATGAAAGTTCTGTAACTTGTTCGTTTATCCAGTTTCTTTCTTCTGTGGAACAAAAAATAACTGTTGTAATTGTTAACTAAAACTATTAAAAATAGTGTTCAGTAATTGAAATAAAGCTGAAATCAAATATAAATATTCGATGAAAAACTTTAATGAAAATTAGAAATGTTGCCTTAGCAACTAACAGAATGCTAATACATTTATGCTGAAATCCTAAAATGTTTTTTTTTTTTACTTTAAATAAAAAATAGAAATATTGTATAGAAATATTAAAAAAGAACTCATAAAAATGCTAAATTCACATAATTAACTAAAACTTTCAAATCAAGCTAACTAAAAATATTAATATAATAATATAATAGCATATAAATAATATTTAACACTGCAATTCTTTAATCCTGAACACATTCTGACAGCTCATTTCTATATAATGAGAGTGAGTAGGGACAAGAGCTGTCAAGCTACAAAATGACAAAAAACACCACAAAAGGAGAAGGAAGGAAAAAGAGAAGATTATCATTAGTTACCAGATTAGCTTTCTGTCACCAAAATTTATCGTATGTCTTCAGAAGACTTGTAATATAGCCCTTTTGTTGCAAATATATGCTATATGACTACTTTTTTTCCCTTTTTTTTTAAATTTTGGAGCATTTCGGGACAGCCCCAGTCCCCTTTTACTTCTATTATGTGGAAAGGAATGACCAGGATATTTTTTTTAAAATTCACTTTTTGTGTTCCACAGAAGCGAGAAAGTATTTGGAAAAAAAACGTAAGAGTGAGCTATTGATGACAGATTTTTCATTTATAGGTCAACTCTTTGTTTAATGTCCATTCAGTGTTATTTAGATCACCGAAGTACACTAAAAAAAAAGCACAACTGCAGAGTTAATTTAAACTCTGAAACACAAAAACTACAATACTGCAGAAGCAGCACAAAATAACACAACTAATAAGCTTTTAACAGGAAAGTCAGTGTATCAGGCTGTCTGCTTCTTATACTCAGCTGCTCTGCACTTTGCACAAGTTACAAGCCAGACAACTGGCATGACTCTTTACACAGTCCGTACTTTTAAATGTATTCACACGCTGGATGATTATTTTCCTTATACAGTTGCATTTGACTTTATATTGACAAAGTCATAACCCCATTGACAATCAGACATCGTAATGACAATTGACGTCCCTAAACATTGCTGAATGTATTGTCTTGTGAGGCTACAACTCAGAATTCTCTCATTATTAGCTGTCACTAAATAAATGCTCAGATGTGTTAATTTTAGACTCATGGTTGCCAAATGTCCATCATGAACTCTAAATATACATGATACATTTTTAACAATAACAAACAGGTGCTTTTCATAGTCTGTGAACTGACTGTTCAGATGTCACCAGTTGTCTTAGTATTCACCACTGTATTACGAACGTCACTGTACAGTTAATGCAGTAGAATGGTAGTAGGCCTTGTAAATTATAACATAGATATTAAAACAGGCAGATAGGCTAACCAAAGTCCCTTGACAATTACTGAGTCATGATTTTTGTTCTAAAACAGTTGTTTTTGGAAGAAGGATATGATATTTGTTATGGTCAAATTTACTGGTAAAGCAGTGAGGTAGTGTCTTTATTCGTAATGTTCCATGAACTGACCTATCTGCCTGAGCCAAAACAGGAAAGAGTAAGAGTTTGTCAAGCACTTTTGGAATGTAACTTCTGGGCCCTTTTGAATGAAACGCTGATTGCAGTGAAAGCTGTTTGCTTTGTTTCTTCACAAAAGAGGAATAATAAATTGTACATATGATAACATAAATATATATATAAATATATATATAAAACTGAGAAAATAAAATTTATGTATTAAGAAGTGGCCCGCCATTGTCTTGGTCTACTGTCTGGCACCATCAGGTCTCTTTTCTATTTGGCAGACAACATTGGAGTCTCCTCGCCAGTGATATCTGTTATCTGTTTTGTCTGCATGATATGTGCTTCCACAACACCGGATCATTTTCAAAGAACAGGTGTCTCCTGTCTTGTCATTTTTGTCCTTTACGTCCAAGATTATACAAGTTATAAGACAAGCTCTGTGTTGTGTGTTTGCATATAGTATTATGAAACTTGTGAGAAGGTATCATTTTTACATCTCCAAAGCATAGTTTCTGATAGGGATCTTATCTCCAGAGCTTTGGTGTTGTGGAAAAACAACATATTTTCCACACTGAACCAATGATCAGAAAAGTTGATCTCAAAACTAAAGTTCATACCAAAACTTGAGACAGAAATGAAACAAATCTATTCTGAATAACTGTCAATATTGTAGGTTTTGAACACATTCTTGGTATTATTTGTCATAATTGTTTTCAAAACACAACTAATACTAATTACATACCTAAAACGTGTAATTAGTGATTTGAACATACATTATAATATGTACATACAATATTTTAACTCTCATATTACTGTAAAATTAATTACTTGTTCGGCAAGTTAATGGGATAATGTACATCCAGTCGGACGTTATTGTAGAATAAACACACATTGTTATAAATATATATATATATATATATGCTCAATGTATGACTTTAGGTATTTTATACTGCTCAGGTATTTTTTTTTAAATCCACACTTTACACACTTAATAGTGATAAACCATGTAAATTACATTTCTGAGTAACTGTTCTAAATGTGCTGCATGTGCTAAATGCCTATTACACCTCATAAATGATGTATGTCTATTACATCATTATAAAGTTTCTTTAAAGAGAATAGTTGATGGTAAGCCTGAGACGCAGATTCTGAAACACTTCCTGGCATACGTACAGAAGTATTTTCCCTGCTACGTGTAAGACATTTGCATGAGTGTTCCCTGCTCTGGCTGTGACACACTACTACAGCTTCTCAGTATGAGGAAGTGAGCTTAGGCCCCTTGACAGCGTGTTTTTTTATTTGACAGCAAGCAAAAAATGCTTATCATTTAAAGGGAGGGGAAGTGTCAAGTGGAAAGGACAGATGCCTAAAAGATACTTGGCCTTGGTGTGATACACACTGATGTATATCTCTGAGTCTTTAGCAACGTATGCAATATATGCTGAGTCTAATTCATAGACTGATTTTTTTCTTTCTTTTCTGGCAACTTCAAATGACGTCTAGATAAAAGTTCTTAAGTGAATCAAGCTGCAAATGACGTGTTTGGTGTGGGCTGACGATTACATTTAACCTTCCAATGAAAAGGTCAGCGTGGGAGTGTGATGTGGTAATAATGTAGGTGTATGTCAGAAGCTTACTAGCTTTCTTTTTAGTTAATTATATGACATAATAGTGTTTTAGAATAGCACTACTGAATTCAGCCTAATTTTTGTAAATGATGAGACTATGTAGACAAAACCAATGGGGGATAAAACAGTGAGACGCTGTCTGGAAGCATTATCACATTTGTTATTGGATATGAAAAATAGTGTATGTTTAAATGCTTCTTTAATTATGAAGGCTGCAACTATGGGCTATGTTTAAGAGCAAAGTGGTACAAAATTGTGACATTAGTGCAACTAACAGGCTGCTGGGATAGTGATAGACGTGATAGAGCTGTTTAGCCACATCCCTTTAAAAGACAATGGCATTCCTCTCAAGTTAGCTGCGACTATGGTCCAGTACCTAAAACTTATATCTGTGTTAAAAGGAAATCTGTGTTATTTCATTCATTCATTTAATTATTTCAATTTGTCTGTATGATGAGATTTTTAATGCATGTCTGGAGGGTACATAGTTTCCTGAAACTCGTTAGCATTTTAGCACTTTCGCTTCCAATGTCTCAAAATCTTTTTTTTTTTTTTTTTTTTATTGGTTTCTGGTTAAATGCCTAAAATAATGTCTGTGGTTAACACAAGTTTAAGATATTTTCATGTTTTATTTACAGCATGATTTTTTTTTTTTTTTTTTAAAGATTTTAGTTATCTTGAGAAAGGTGATTGCTAACAAGTGGCTAAATGAGACTACAGAGGTTGTTGGGGGCATTACACATCATCAAACCGAACAGGAAATCTCCTGTAGCCTATTCACTAGTCCGCTTTCAGAGAACTGGGATAATGCAGATTTCCAGGTTGGCCTACAAGAAAATGTCACTGCAGCACTTTATTGCCCATAGACAAATCAAAAAAAGAGATTACAAAGTAACAGTTATAATTTTAGACATCTTAACATGCAATAGTCTTGATTAAGGGAAGGGAAAGGGAAGTGGTGTGTGGCCAAGTATGGTGACCCATACTCAGAATTTGTCCTCTGCATTTAACCCATCCAAGTGCACGCACACAGTAGT